>JBBMJM010165236.1:0-21500 GCA_037832705.1 Centriscus cristatus | reverse complement strand
ACACACACACACACACACACACACACACACACACACACACACACACACACACACACACACACACAAACACACACACAAACACACACAGATGATTCTTTCTCTAGCCTTCATGTGAATCTTCATTATTCAGCACCCCTGCCTGCTCTTTCCATCTGTCAGCGCGACGTGAACAGTAACGATCCAGTGCAGCAGCTTTAAATCACGGTTTGGACTTCTTCTCTCTGACATTCCATGCCCACGCGACCTCTGACATGAGCGTTGACATTCAAAAGCAGCTACAGAACATTTAGTCTCTCTCTGTTCATTCAAATCCCATCCGCTGTTCGTTAGCACTTTAATTGTTTCTTACTTTGGCAGCGCGAGCAATAAAAATCAATCGCTTATTCATGCGCTTTCGTCCTGTTTTCAAGCCCCTCCAGCTCATTAAAAGATGACTCACTTGACTGCGGCCCTTATTTATTTCATTTATATATATGCATATATATATATATATATATTTCCCCTCTGCATTGAGCGTGGCAGGCTTTCACGTTTCACCATCTCCATTGTGTTGCTTGTTAGCTTGCTTTGAAGTCATGGTTAATAGGCGATCTATTCTGTCTCACATTTTGCCTTTGACATCCTCCACTGGCCAAAGCCAGAGATAACAAGACTCTGGAGGAGAGCCGGCCGGCCGGACACGCTCTGAAAAGAGGATCCGGGCTCTTTAATAAGGGCCTGACATTGATATTGACACTTGTTTGTTGCCGATACGCGGTAGGCTGTTGTCGGGAATCGCAGAAGTACAAGTAAAAACTTCAAAGTGATGGAGATACGTTGAAGCTTCTCTACTAAATAAAAAGGAATGTGATATTCCAGGATAATAAGATTTAGAAACAGTCTCGCAGAGTTTGCAATGAATATAGAGCCATGAAATTGTACTTTTATACATCTGTTAATGAAAGTTAATGCAGCTTTTAACCTTTTAAACTCAATGTTCCGTGACTACTTTCTCTCTTTTTTTTTTTTTTTTTTTTTTTTGGTATCATCAGGTTCACTCTATATGGCAGTGAACGGACCGTCTAGACACTCGCAGTGTCCCTCACAAACCTCTTGAACTCCAGGACCGAACACAATCACAGTTTTTGGGGGGAATAAAACGGTCAAATTTCTCTCAATTTAATTTCAATTCCCTCAGCCGGCTCAGCTGCTTGAGTGTGTGAACAAACATACAGATATAAAAAGCTTTGTTTTGCTATGGAGATCGGTTAATTTTTCTCAGATCTTCCAGATGTGTGAAGAGTTCGCTGGGAATTTAAGGTGAATCCGTTAATTTTCACCCAATGTTATCATCCCCCATTCCAGTCATTCATCTACTGTTATCAGTATCTGTTAGCAACCTTGTTACAAATCATGACTTTTGAACTCCATTCGTTTTTTTTTAAAATAATTATTATTATCTGCATCTTTATCAGCATTTCCTGATCATTTCATTCAAATCTTAGCAGACAAAGAAACGCTAGTAAAAACGTAACCTCCTTGGCGGAGGTAAAATATTGTTGATGAATCACGGGCTGATACGGAAAGAAAAAAAAAAAAAAGAAGGAGCCGACGAGGACCGACTTCAGACGTGACACCAGCAGTGGACACGCGGCCTCACGCGGTGACAGCGCCGCCGGGCTCCAGCGGTGGTGGGACAGTAATCTGCTCCACGAGCTGGCAGCGCCACGACTCAGCACTTAATGTGACGCTTTCACTCAGCTGCTTCTTGAAACCGTAACAGGCTATCTGGGGGGGTTCCAGTCGAGTTGGATGAAAATCCGTAGTTGGGAGTTCAAACTCCCCCCATCTTCACTTTCCTTGTGCGTCAGCACTGGAACATCCACTTTAATCAACAATCACTCATTGCAGGTATAATTGGTTGGATCCCGTCCTCGGTTTTCTTGCATCTCAGCGTCTTTGTGTTTCCATTTATTGCTCGGCTTCGCGTTCCTTCGCCGCCACTTGTTGTCAGTTAATAAGCTGTTGCCTGATGGGGACAAAATTGCTTGTGTTGCTCATTGCTCGGATCCTCTAATACGCCGCCGTAGCGCTCGCGCCGCTCCTGGAATATTAAGTGGGTGGAAAAAGAGGGCTGATGAAATGACTTTGTGCCGGCGCGGTCGTCAGCGGAGCACCAGACCGTGGTCGTGATTACATCGGAAATACACCAAGCCGTGTTCACCACGCTGCACAATCTCCACACAGAAGTGAATGAGCGAGTAAACACGTCCTGCATGTCGCCTCTTCATCTGCGAGCAACCCCCCCCACCCCCCCACCCCCCACACACACACACACACACACACACACACACCACCACCACTGCCACCACCACCACCACCACCACATCTTTGTAAATAAACACATCGTTTACTACAAGTGACTTCTTTTCTTTAATGTCCCTGCCTGGGACTATTGTACAAATGGAGTCACATCTACTTTGTTGCCCTGACAACGCAGACAGAATCATTGGGTGATGCTGGATTCAAGTCAGATGTATTTATCTATTTATTTATTTGATTGTTTGTTTGTTTGTTTGCTTGTTGACTTTTTTTTTTTAATATAGGTATGCAATTTTACTGAAAATAGTTCAGGCGTCGTCAGTCATCATAAAACGCCAGCATCCAAATGAATCCGAATCTGTCGCCTGAGGCTCAGAGGAAACTCTGGGCCTGACCTCTGACCTGTTCCCCAGTCGGCCCCTGTCCCCCATCTGTCACTGGTTGACGATCCCTCACTATACATTTCGTGTGCTGGATTATTTTTTTTTTTTTCTTCTTTGCCAGCAGCAGACATCTCTGTTTCATGTTTCAGTTGCATCAGCCGACAGCTCGAGTAATAATGAATGAGCTAAACGCAATTACCCCCGACATTTGTATTTGTACAGTTCCTCTCATTGAGATCAGGGGTTTAAGCAGATTTCAGTCTCTTTGATTTCACTAATTGTGTCCTCTCAAATGTGGAACAGTCATTCCTGCAGGAATGTGCAGCGGTGCACGTTTTGCCAGACTAGATGACGGCACAGTTTCTGTTTTGGTTTCTCCTGAGAAAGACGACAGAAAAGACCGATGCTCCGGCATTGTGTACTGGACTTTCTCATTGAATTACTATTCTTATCACAGGACCACTGAGCACGAAATATAAAGAGCATTTTCCTTGTGTAAATGTGCATCTTTCCTCACATTTGCTCCCCCATGTTTGACCAACCATGCAAGCGGGGTGAGAAAAAAAAAAAAGCTGAGTCAGGTTTTTGTTCGATTATAATGTGGACTCTTGGAAAGAACAATGACCTGAAGAGGGTTGGATGGGTGGATCCACGTGACGTGTCAGGTCTGCTCCTTTGAAGGCCCGTGTGAAGCTGCTGCGTCCCATCTGGAAACATTTCATGTCCAAACGTGAGCTCCATGTTCCGCTGCTGATCCACTGCCGGCGGCGTGAGCAGCACTGGAGGTCTTCAGACAGGTACACAACTGGTGATCAGCTGGGTGCTTCGGTCGAGAAAGTCAAATACTATTAGAAAGGACTCTGAACAGTCTAGAATTATTCATGTGACCCTGGGATTTTTCACCTCACAGGGAACTGCGGGACGTATGAAGAGATTTGACAAATGTTTCAGGTCTGGTGAGTGATCCCTTAACGACACGTCGAGACGTACCAACCGGTGCAGGGGGATTGTTTGGCCTTGTTTTCTTCGCTGCCCCCTGTAGGTGTGGTAGGAGCACATGTCCTCAGAGTTAATTCGACAGCTCTAAAAAAGAAAAAAAATACCACGAGTGCGTAAAGTAAACAGGCTCCGGACATTGTAACAAAACTCTTATCAAGATAAACAGTGTTCTGCTTGCAGACACAGTAAATGTATGTAAACTGATGTAAAACCATAATAACGTACAATAAACACACTAAAAATGTGCGTGTTGGCTAGAAAAACATCGGAATCATCCTTTAGATAAATGTTTAAAGAATTCAATTAGCTTCGAGTTGCGGTGGATCCATTACAGCATCATGAGCGCGTCTGTCCACGGTGCTGGATGAATTCCCAGATGTCTTGGCACAAAACCAAAGACCGAATCTGCTAATTTATTCCCCCCTAACAAAATATCCCCCTGCCCCCGTGAACTCCATCACATCCTCCCAATTGCAGAGAGAATTTGGAAGATGTGAAGCTGTTATGTTTATACATATATATATTTTTTATTTTTTATTTTTTCCCACCGTTTCTGCAGCACCTACATTAAAAAGGCTGAAATAGATGATATACAGAGGATTTTGTGCGGTTTCATTTGAATCTTTCCTGCCCTGCAGCTTTAAAGTTAACAAAATAGAACTGTGAGTGTAAGACCACTGAGATATGTGCTGTTTAGCATCGTTTACTTCTTTTTGTACACACACTTCACACACACAAAGACACGCTGTGAACCAGTACACACATTCACAAACTCCTACTCATCAAAGCGATTATTTCAGATTTTGCTCTGGAGTTTTGAAATCAAAACAAATCACACAAATTGTTTGTTGATGACTTTTTTTTATTTGGTTTTAGTTCTTTCTTTTGTGTCAGTTTCTGTCAGACTGTTTTTGTTTTTGTTTTGTTCTCTTGTCCACTTCCTGTTTTATTTTGAAGACCTTGTTTTCCGCAGCGTTGTATGGTATTTACTTCCCCTCTTTGATGACCAACTTGTTTCACCCCCCCACCCCCCCGGGCCTCCATTGCCAGATTGTCTTTGTTACTGCCTGTGTGCTGTTTTAGGACTTTGGTTTTCACACCTGGGTTCACTTCCACCAGCCCTGACTGTTTCCTTCAGGACGAAACTTGACATATGAATTAAATAAAGCAAACAAAAGCACGACAGACCAAATATTTCTGTTGTGACCGGTTGTAACTGGTCTTCGATCGTCAGATGAGTTCAGTTCTTATTCAGATCAAATCCCTGTTGTTTGGCTCTTATTTTGAAATTTCATTTCTTGCACACACACAACTCCACCGAATTATGCCGGAGCTTTTAAAGTGAGATAAGGCTGTCATTTCAGAGGGCAAGATAGAGACTCGTCAGAGGGAAAGATATACGTTGCCCTCAAGAATTATTGGCACCCTCCGTGAAAATGAGCCAAAACGCTGTAAAATTAATGAGCTAATCTTTACCAAGGCCACCGATAATTCTGGAGGGCACCGTAAAACCCCGCTGGGTTGAAGCTGCACTCTCAGCCATATTATTCATTTGTTCTCTTAGCTTTGGCAGGAGAGCAGGAGTGTGTGTGTGTGTGTGTGTGTATATTATTCACATTGTTCTCACAATAAAGTCACTTTGGTAACATGTCAAATGTCGGGGCGGTAAAAAGCAGCGGAACGGAATGGATAAACAGAGTGAGAACCTGCCATGAATGGAGAATAAAGGCTGTCGGGCTCAGGGCTGTTCTCGCCTCTGTTCTCGGAGCTTTGTGGTGCTGCGGAGCCCCGGGCGGTGATCGCACCGATGACCTGAGCGGGGGAGTGAGCGCCGATTTTCATGGTTTACCAGCAGTTAACAACACGCTGCATAGGTAGTGGGGAACCAATCAACGCTGTGAAGGGGGACGACTTTATCTCACCGAGGTCTGTGTGTGAAAGCGTATTTTGACGTCATCGCAACTCTCACACTGACCTGAGTTGCAGTTTTCCTTTTTTTTTTTTTTTTTACTATTTTTTTCCGTTTTTTTTGCACACTGTTTCAGCACAGGTTTTGTGTGTGTGTGTGTGTGTGTGTGTGTGTCTACTGGCAACAGAACCTTGTACCTGGTACTAGTTTTAGTACCGGGTATCTATATTTATATGTTTGTGTCACATGCAAAACAATGACACAGCAGTTTTTCGCAGCCGTTGCACATCAATGACGTGAATTGTAAATGTTAAAGCACCCGAATGGAATCAAACCAAGTTGAGCCAAGCCGAGCTGGAACTGTGTAGTGGAGAAGCCCCATTTTCCTTCAGTCAATTAGTCCACCGACTAGTGTTTATAAATCTTTAATTCAGTTTATATGGCATGGTTGTACAAAAAGAACAGAGAATTTGGTGAGCAAAACTGTGTGTTTAGATGTACCGAATCACTAAATTCCTTAGGTAAAAAGATAAATTCAAATGATTTGTTCACCAAATCGTTCATTTACTTCATGTCCTGCTGTGACATATTTGACATCGTGTTTTGCCTTGAAATGTAATATAATCAACGACTTTCATCTCTTAATGTTCTGATAAAGTCAGTTTCGTTGCGAGTGATTCAGTACAATGTGTTCACCCAAAAGAATCGTTTTTTTTTTTAACGAATCATTTGGAAACGGGACAACACCTCACTTCTTCTCTGTTGAAGAAGCAGCAGATAACAATCAAATCATGGGAAGGAAGTTTTCCACCACTGTGTTCCAGACCTGCCGTTCACTGTCTCATTATCTTTGTCACAGTCTCCGTGCAGTGACCTCCTGATTCCAGAGAAGCTCCTCCTGCTGGTCCAGTTCCTCATTCATTCCATTCTTCCACTGTTCCTCTTTTGTCCATGTCTCCTCTAATCAGCCCCTTTTCCAGGTCCTTTCATCCCCACTTCTATAGCACCGTTCTCCCCTGTATTATCTTGCTGAACAGGAAATTGGCCCTCTACTCTCCTGGGAAAGCTATTAAAACATAATAATATGCCTTCTCTCACTACCTTTCTCTCTCATCAAATGCTTCCCTCTCCCTCCAGCGCTCTCCAGTCATTTTCTCCTTTACAGGTGATAAATGATTATTGAGGAGACGAGGAGGCGGCGGATAATGACAGTGTTCACAATGACCCTTTTAAGAAGATGCAACATTTATTACCTCTGCCAAGGAGCTTGTGTTTTCATTTGTGTCTCTAGAAAGATTTTCACAACACTTGAGGAAGGCAGTGAAATGGGATTAAAAAGAACCTGTTAAATTTTTGAGCTTTTTTTTTTTTTTTTGGACTGTGTTGGAACACAAAGAGGGGAAAAAATTGTTTTATTCTTTCAGCGGTTGTGGAACGTGGGGGTGTGCCGCAGCAGCAGCCTCGGCTCGTTTTGTCTCCGCTGCAGATGCCGCGCGCACGCAAACAGCACCTTGTACCCTTGAGCCCCTCCGACACAAAAACACATCAACAATAAGAAGCACAAAAAAACATCACGAGTGAGCAAAAGGCAGCCGACGCACAAGCTGACGGTGGATTTAAGGACACTAAACACCTGCCTACACCCTCTTCGCCGATGACAGTCAATGATTTCATGATGATCTGACCCTGCATGCACATGGAGCCTCCCATGTTGTACAGGATGCACAGGGGACACACACTGTACCCCACATGTTTAGGTACAGTTGGTAGTTACTTCTCCCAAAAGGTAACTGAGTTAGTCACCTGTCTTGAATTCATCAACATGCCATCCTTTCTTTTTTTTTCCAGACAATTTAAGAATCTAATTTCTGCACACTTTCAGGCTCTCTCTTTGTGAAACTAAATTGAACTGGGTGCAATGAGAAACCAAAATGTTCTTGGCGATAAACGCTGGGAGTGAATTTGCTAGTTGGTGTGACCTTTGGAATTTTTGAGGCGGCAAGACATCAACTTTTTACGATTCCCACCTCCACCTAAATCATTAGCCGTGTCCAGACACACATCAGACAAGGCGAGACGCATTAACGTCGGGGGGCTCGCTCACCCCCTTCCCACCTTCGCCTCCCTCCTTGCCTTTTCTTGCAGCTAACTAAGCCTCATCATTAGCAGTCGCCCGCCAGATATCAGACAGGAGCTGCTTCGTTACGACTGAAGTTTGGCATTTACTGTCCATGGGGCATCTTTCCTTTTCTGTGTCTGTCTCGTTCGACTTGATTTCTGATCTACAGGCAGCAGATCCTGCCCGAAACATGACAGCACACACACGAACCCATTACAGTCCCAGCTTTCGCGGCTGTGCTTACATGTTGAAACATGCCTGGAGCACGAATCCGGAAGTCATATTTGAATAACGTTCAGGTTCCCCTTGTAAGGTTTCAGAAGCTAAGAAATAATGAGCAGACAACGTTAACCCTGAGTGCTTTCTTCCTCGCCTCCTGCTGGTATCCTGCAGCCATTAGACATGTGAAAACAACTTTTCAGGATAAACAGAGCTTTGCAGTTATGTATCGCTGTCTTGCTCAGAGCCCCACTTAAATCCTCACGCTCACGTTGTTGTTTTCCAGACAAAAGGACTTGTTGAATTTCATCCTGTGGCACGTAAAACTTCCAGCTCCTCCCAGTGTTCCCAGACAACTAGTGATGCCACGATTTTAATAATCGCCATTATCACAATTAGTTACATCAACGTACATCAACGTCGCAGGTGACATCACAGACTTCTGTACCAGAAGTAATAATTCAATCGTCGTTCGTAATTCAAATCGTTTTTAGACAATTGAGACACGTGGAAAATTTTGAGCACATCTTGGACGACATGGACCTCAGCAAATGGCAACTAACCACGTCATGGGACCTTACCCTCTGAGCAAGAGGATGCCGCTTGTTGGCGGTACTGCGTTCCACATTCAGCTGCTATCGCTGGAGGTCTATGAGTGGCTATTCCACGGTCGCAGAGATAAGAAAAAACATCCTACAGGTGATTCGCAAGCGAAAATCTTGTTGTACTTGCAGCGATAACAGGATCTGCTCACTTTCAGTCGCTACCGCTTGACGTAAACAAGGAAAATAACCGAGAACCACAAATAAACACAGAGGCGTAAATCCCACTCAAGCATGGTCCTCCCAATGGACGTCCATGTGCATGACATGTGAAATGTCGATAACAGCGGGGGGCTATTTAAACACCACCCCATTAGACTGTAGCTCCTTCCATTCCTGGCTTTCTGACAATTGGTTCCTATCTTTCCATCACTGACACCAACATTTTTACCCAGCGCTCCTCGCCTCCATCACTGTCATGCAGATGGGGAGGCTGCTGGCAGAGATAAGGCCGTTCAAAGTGGCTGCTGACAGCGTCTTTTGAGGGAAAAATCAATTAAGTTGTTGTGAAAGGTAAGCTGAAGTATTAAATATAAGCCCCCCGAACAATAAATTGAAAGTACTGTGTCATTTTGTGACCTTGCATGTTTGTCTCGAGCCTTCAGTGACACGTGTGACAGTTGTTACCTGGCTAGAAACAGAAACGGAAATATCAATAACAATTTTCATCATCTCTTGCATCTGTTCGGATGCGCAGCAGGGCGAATATTTGTGCACACGTCACAACAAATTAGAAGTTTGTACCTTACAGGATAAGAGCTGATGCTTTCCAGCCATTCACCATCAGTTCAAAATCATGTGACCTGTTATCGCAGAAATAGTGGTAATAAAAAGATGATTTTAAAAAAAGTCAGACATTTTCATGTGCTGGGTTTATAAAAAAAAACTCACAGGGAGAATGTCCTTGGTTCGATTCCTAGTCTTTCTGTATGGTGTTTCCATGCTATCCATTTGTCTGCTTGGGGTTTCTCGGGGTACTCCGGCTTCACCCATTGACAACTGGGATCAAACCCCGACCCCTGTCAGGAGCAAGGGGTAACTAACATTTTTGTATCTAATTATTGTCGCCGTCCTCAATGTAGCGAGGTTTGAACGTAGCATGACATTTATATGTCATTGATGTATTTTTTTTTTTTTTTTTTACATTCTCTCATAAAAGGTCTATAAGGGTCATTGGCTTTTCATACTAGGTGAACTCACAGTGGCAGCGTCGCCATTTTGCTAAACAGGGGTGAAAGGAAATTACGTGATCACAAACCTAGAACAGCACTTGATGGCAAAAGCTGAAAAGGATATATTTAATAATATATATATTTAATTTAATGGCCTTCATCAGATGCTGGAGTGTAAAGAGGTGTAGAGTCGCCAACACACAGTGTGGGTTTTTGTTTACACAATTAAACCTCGACAGAAAGTGTGTGAGCGAGAGGGCGGTCCATTTAACACAAAGTGTCTAATTTGCTTCAGGGTGGAATTAAGCAGCTTAAAAGCATATGAAGTTACTTTCTGTTGAATGGTTTCTGTTATTTGTTGGCAGGCTATAATTACTCTGTCTGTACTTTATTGCATGGTGTATTCAGAGGTGAAAGAAAGAGAGCGCGACTAGTCACTAATGCAGAAAGGAACGCAATCAGAGGGGTGTCAAAGGATAAATATGAAACCAGGGAACGAAAAATACTTTCAGTGCATTTAAGTACCCGACGCAGATGTCATTCCTATTGATTACTAAGGGTGAACTGGTTCATGAAAAAAAAAAAAAAAAAAAAGACTCCCATCTGCTATGGCTCGGGTTCAAAGCATGTGCAGTAAAGCCACGTCAAGAGAAGCTGCCATTTGTCGCAGGAGCAGAAAACTCCAATCCAGTGCCCACATCTGTAGCCAGTGCTAGCAACCACCCACACCTGTTGCTAATGCTAATGCTAGCAGCCAAACCTGTTGCCCATGATAGCAGCCAGTGTTAGCAGCCACCCACACACACACAAACGCACACACACACACACACACACACACACACACAGACAGACAATACCTTCTCATACATTGAAGGGTGACGCACGAGGCACCTTTGGCTTCTCTGAGTCACAGGCAGCTTTCACACCTCTCTGGTGTAAACTCACTGACATGAAATTCAACTGCACTGCACTTTTGACTTCAATTAACCGCAAGATGCTCGAAATTCTCTTCAGGTGATTATGTTCTTTACTTCAAAATTACGTGAAGTTGCGTAGTGTTCTTTTTCTTTGACTTCCAATGGCAGAGAGATGTTCAAAACCACACACTGGATGAGTAGAAGACACTGAATCAGTTCTGCGGTGCTACACTGATGCCGGAATTGATAATCTTGCATCCATCTCTGCCTAAACAATGCGACCTGCAGACTGTAGGTCACTTAACACCTTGTCAAGCATCAAATACACAAAAACACGACAGGTCCCTTCCTTATAACCTGGCAACAGCTGACAAGAATGATTTTTTTTTTTTTTAAAGAATAGAGATTAGTGCTTTAAAAGGTCTCTCAAGCGAGGCTGGGAGAAGGAATCTCTCTAAGAGCCGAGAGGAGGAAAGTGTCGAGGTGAGGAGAGCTGGTGGAATAGAAGGGAGCACCGTGATGATGAAAGAGTAGTTCATGTCTAAAAGGGACGGGAGCAAAGACGTCATAGCAAGGAGGCGAGAGATAAACCGATCAAGGACAAAGAAGAATCTCATTTCAATGACCATTAGCAAAATCAGCTCCCCAGGCCCGTTTGTGCCTCTTCGAGTGCTGATGTGACCAGATTTGTAGACGGACTCAAACGACCGAGCGACTCTGCAAACCAGAAGCTTCTCAGTTGGAGTCAGCACATTCAGAGGAGTAACCAAACTTTCCACAAGGGTTTGACATGACCCACAGGACGGTGTATTAGCACAACGGCTGAAATGTCACGGTGACGTGGTGACCTGCAGTGTTTCCGTGGCCAAATTCTCAAATTCTCAAATTCTCGCTGCATGACAGAACATTGCTAATGTTTAAAGGTTTTTTAAGACGTCTCTCTTCCGTTCACATTCCTTCAAGAGACCATCATTCTTTCATTGTGCCTCGGCAACATTCCTTTCAGTGAACCAGAGTGGAAAATCAATGGTCATGTGGGACTCAGACAATGACTCTCCATCACAACCTGGTGATACGCTGTCCTCACTGCACAGCAGTCTGTCGTCTGTTCTCTGCATCCCGAGCCTTTGTTCCATTCGTCTCTTCCGCCGGGAGGATCTCCCGCTGCACCCTCAGCCGAGGGCCGTTATGCAATTTGGCAGCACAGAGCTTGTCGCAGCAGTCGAGGCCCACACCGGTGTGGATGGGTAAATTGGTTCTTTGCCTGGAGCGACACACTCATGGACCGGTTTCATCAGTTTCTCCCTTTGACAACCCAACACGACAAGTAAACAGACTGGAGGAACGTTCAACGCCACCATCTCCATGAGCAATCGAGTCTAAGTTGATGATGTTGCACGTTAGAAACCGACTGGAATCGATTCGTCTACAAACCCAAACTGCTTCTTGTGCAAAGTTTTCAGCTCTACGTTCTCATCAGAAGCCTCGTACAGATGCGAAGTGTCATATTCCTTCACAGCGCTTGGTATTTCACCCTCAACATATCAACAGAGTTGGTGCAAACCACGGTGCTGACACCGTGTTTTGTTGGACCAGGAGATTTACCCAGCTCTCCAATTGGCCCTTTTATGTTTAACAAGAAAATGCAAGAATACGTATATTTATGCCATGACTCTCACAAGAAGCGAGGGAAGTGACCTTTGGATGAGCTTGAAGCCGTGGACAAACACACGTGTGCCGCTTTACAAACACTTTAAAGCCAAACAGCGTTAGAGCACGGTGAGATAAACTTTAAATTCATGTCTCACATTGCGCTAATGAGCTTGTTTTGGAAAAAAAAGAGTCCAGATAATTGACTAACTTCCTTCCTTCCTTCCTCTTAATGACTTATTGGGCTTCATTTGAACACGGAAAGTTTATAAGAAGTTACTTCCTTGGTAGTAAGTTCATTCCGCCTTCACATCCAGCTAATGAGCTTGATTCAAAGTCTAGACAGCAGATGAAGTGCAGGCTGGATGTGGGAATTTGTAAAAAAAATGTTTGAAGCTTGTTTTTTCCGTTTCTTCTCAGATCAGTTCGAGGAAGCTTTATGCCTTCTCTCTGCAAAGGGAAAAATCCATGAATGGGAGCACAATCGCTTTAAGAAACAGCCGATGAGGATTTATTTTACATTAAAAGATGATGCAAAAAAAGGTCCAGAGAGTTCAGGCAACTTGAGCGTTGAAAATAAATGTCAGCCGTCCCGTCCAATAAATTCTCTCTTTGGTCTAAGTCAGGTTGATGTTAATAAACTCATTTTTACTCTTCCATTTCGTCACATTGTGCCACGTTACGACTGCGACTCAGTCAGACAAAACGAACTTAAATCATTGGCTTTGGAGACCAACGCGGCCTCACAGCAGTGTTAGGTTTCCTTCACACTATGAGTGTGGCCCTAAATCGCTCATATATGACCCATATGACGTCAAACGTCCGATGCTTTTTTTTTTTGGAAAAAAAACGATCTGAGTCTGGACGCTCACGTCAACATTCATAGCATAGAGACATGCAAGTGTCCCTTTTCAACCGGAAACTATGAAACCGAAGCACAGTACCCCCGGATAAGACCTCCAGTGACCTGTGCAAAGCCATATTATACCTATGGAGGCTTTAAAATGCAGTGCAGCAAACCAGTCCCGTCGTACAGGAACAAGACGGCGTCACTGAGGTAATACTTTCTGAGATAAGATACTTCAAGCGTCACAAGGAGAAGCCCTGTGGCATAGGGCTCCAACTTCACACTCTACAAACAGCCCTTCTTCGCAGTTTGCGAGCTCAAACCGGCGGCGGTGCAGAGGATGAAGGGTGTGAAATGTTTGGCATACCGAAGGGAAGGAGGGTTTCTGGCATCGCGCCTGGAAGAGAGGATAAAGGATGACGTTTGATATGCAGTACGCGAGGAAGGTGATGGAGGAAGCGGTGTCACAGTGGGGAGGATGGATAGGCTGGGTGTGCAAAGAGGGACAATAAAGTTCAAGAGGGAAAAGTCGTAAAGTTTCGGTGAAGAAGTCAGATTCCTGGGGAAAGTAGTTCAGAACAGTTGGTGATGATACTTTGTAAGAGCTCTGTAATTCAAATGACAGAGGCAGAATAACTCATGATAACAAGTTCCCAGCTCCAGACGGTTGTCTTTGGTGGACACATGCTAGCATATGAGCAGCTTTGGTAAATTTCTCCACGGTGGGCCGATAGAGGTTCACACCCTGATGACGCAGCATCAACAGACCACAGACTCCGAACCTTCCAATACCGGACGACCAGCGCTGCCTCCTGTGCCACAGTCACATCAAATTTTGTTGTCACAAAGCACTCTTCCCTTCTCGAATGCAGTTTGTCCCACTGGTTCTTGCCTTAGGTATTATACCAAGAATTGCTGCACGTCTGTAATTCCTTCTCTATCCATCCGATCTGGAGTTCCACCCCCCCATTGCCAGGAACCGTGTGACATCTTCCTCATCGCCCGGGTTTCTCTGGCCACAATCAATGATTGGACGGACATGGACAGACATGCACTGTTGGACTCTTCAGCAGCTTCTAGAAGCTTCCTCTGTACATTCGACACCTGTCCGATACCTCTTTCTGTGGTTCTCCATGAGCTTTCTGTCTTTTTGTCCCCCATTAGAAGTCTTTTTGGGCCACCCCCCCGACCAGCCCTTCACACCTCTGACCACCTGATGAGCCCCCAAACCAACGCTTACAGTCACTCTGAACGTCCAGCGCGTCCTCTTGTTCCCATCCCATCCTCAAGCTTACCGAGTCCAGGCTGATCTTTTCTGAGACAGAGCGAGAGTGTCCCGACCACAGCGTGCGCCGCCGCCGCCATGTGCGTGCGTGTGTGTGTGTGTACCTCACACCTTTCTTTGCCAACACAATGCCTCAAGTTGTAATGTATATTTCATGCTTTGTTGGCCCTCGCTGCACATCGCGCCTCAGCAGCCATCAAACATTCATACTGCAGAAGTGCATTTACATATCAAGGGACCAGCCAGCCGGATCTGGTCGGAGCGAGAACCTCTCTGTCTCCGTCCTGTTATCGTTCCCTCCGTATGCTTCACGTCTCGCTCGGGCTTTTTCGACCAGACACGCATCGTTTTGTTTTAATCCTCTTTTGTTAAACTGCTCTTTGTCTTTGGTTTTATGCTCATTATTCTTCTTTTTTGTTGTTTTTTTGGTCTGATTGCTGTAAATCTTCCAGAAGGAGGCGAGGCGAAGAAGCGACTGGGCCCAGACCCTCAACCGCTAAATCGACTTATTAAACAAAAAAACAATAGAAGAGAACAAAGACTCGACGCAGTCGGGATATTCTGCAACGCTGCGGCTGTGGCTCTGACAAAGTCTTTATCGTGTTGGCCCATCCTCCGTCTTCGCCGTATCTCACCCTCGCATCCCTCCTTCAGCCCTACGTTTATATTTCTGTAGCCATATTTATTTGACCATTGGTCCACTAAATTGCAGCTTCATGCTTTCACCGTCTTATCAACGCACAGCACGATATCTCTCGCATACTGGATCTCTTCCTCTCTGTGTAGATATCTCACGGTTGGATGGAGGACATCGCTCGCTGGAGGGTAGGACGCATCAACGGGGAGTGTGTTCACCACAAAGTCCCAGTGGCAACAGGCTATGGAGGGTGAGTCTCACACTGCCCTTGTCCAGCCATAAATAAATAATGGAGGCAATTTACTGACTCACATTCGTCATTTCAACAAATAAAATGAACATTTCTGTCGTTATCGCCAACTCAACGTGATGTCTTGATATTAGACAAACACATTCGATATCTGGGCGCTCGTACAAGAGGTGAAACCGAGACATCGCGTCTCCAAAGCAACAGATGCTGTTGGCGATCTGTCCAGATGCTACAACATCTGGCTAAAACACACCTGCATGAATGTTTGCAGATATGCATAAATCAATTAATAAATAGATAAATAGCTACTCCATGGTCATTCCATGGTTCACAAACTCAATGTGCTGAACGGCAGAGGGACACAGAGCCGTTTCTCCCAGGCCATCGGAATGCCTGAGAAAACTCTTCAAAGGGCTGAAAAGAAACTTGTGAAAGCAACATATTGCAGAGTGATGTATCACTGAGGCTGAGGAACAACACGACAGGAGCCGGCACCCAGAGAGAATATGTGTTCAGGTTAAAAAACGACCCACATATCGAACGTAATGTTCAGGCTGCAGCTGATACGCTGCCGGCCAACGTGTTAGAGCAGAGGGAGTGGGGCTCGTGACGGGTGATAAGTGGAAACCAGGGAGAGCGACATGTTATGTACAACAAGAGCACAGACCCGGTGGAGCTGCAGGGACCCGGTCACTGGCAGTCAAGGCCGCCAAGAGGAGAAAAGGGAATTATTCAGTGGTCTGTGAGAACTCCATCGTGAACATATAGACAGACAGATAATGTTAAAATGCATAAAAAATATTGTCAGTCGACCATCGATTTGAAGAGACTGGACTATACTTGATACATCATCATCGTCATCATCATGATCATCATCCCTTGAACCCTTAGAAATCATTCTCCATGCAGACACATTCAACCAGTTCAATAACAATAATTACTTGTAGGGTGTACCGAATAGTTCAGGTTGTATCATGGATGCTTCCCTGACGAGTCAGTCTGGTTTGACGTATGAGTTCGTTACTCTCCGACGGCAGGTTTTCCAGACGTCGATCATCACAACATCCAGGTCATTTTCCGTCTCGACGAAATTCTCCCATACATCAATTTCAGCCGTTAATTCATCATCAAAACATGTCTGTTGTCTCTGAGCTCCTTTTTTCCTTCTTGTTCTTCACTCAAATCAACTTTACAAGCTGATAAAAATGTAAAAACCTGGCTGGATTCGCCACCAACTGTACGTCAAGACAATGCAAATGTCGTTTCATTATTTGGCATCCAATTCATTTTACATCAAGATACAGAGACAAGTCGTAGATCCTCCTTGAACCGCTGCCAACCCACAATAAGACTCACAACAAGTGAAACACGCATACACAGAGATCTTATAATCCAAATACAAAAGACTTTATCTCAGATTGAAGTCATTCTTCACTCCATGTGGTGTCATACTGTTGAGAGTAGAAATACAAACCATTGTTTAGCTAATGTATTTAAAACATTTTCATGTCTGTCTGAGATTTTTTTTTAATCTGGACAATGCTCTGAAAATTGTTTCGATTATTTTTGGATGAATTGACTTGAGGTTGGTGTGTAAAACCAGTTATATGTGTTGAAGAGCTTCCTGATGAACGCTGGCAGTAATTTGGATGCGATATATGCCGAACATACCACAGCTTTTGCAGGAACCTCACGATACAACGCTTTAAGTAAAGCTGAAGCAACTTGAGTCTGTAAAATATTTAGTAGACGTGTTATTCCCCGAGGTTTCTGTCACAGAATACCTCATCTAAACCTGTCTTCTTTGTGCGCGGCTCTGCCTCTGCCCTGCTTTCCCACATTTCTCCCACCGAGCACTAATCCCTCTTAACAACACTTCAACTGGTGTGAGTGTGTTTGTGAGTCAGAATCAATTCATTTCCGTCTGCGGGCTCGCTGAGGAGGGTCTGAAAATGAATGCAGAGTGTGTGCTCGTCACTGCCAGAACACACACACACACACACACACACCGGGAGTGTTTGTGTTTGTAGATACTGTGTACGACCGCGGCCCTCGCGGCCTCCGGCTAACAAGCTACTCCTCCATCAAGCTACGTCTCTGTGGGCCGGCTTTTATTCATTCATTCATTCATTCATTCAGCTTCTCCCGCTTGCTCCGCTTTACGGAGCAGCTTGAACGGGCAAATGGACAGACAACCGTTCACCCACAGTTCACCTCAGCATGCTTTTGGAGGTGGGAGGAAGGTGGAGTACCTGGAGAGAACCCACTGCGAAAGTCTCACAGTTAAGAAACGACCCAAAAGTTCAGCGGATGACGCCATCGTCCCTCTTACAGAAGACATTTCCCACAAAATCCCACTCGTACCCAGACTAGATTAAAGCTGAGTCACCCTGAAGGACACACAAACCACTAACACTTGACCGAGATGAGAAAACTCTCCCCCCAGCATTCATTGTTCCTCCTGAGTCGGAGGTGTGACAGCCTCCTCTTCAGCACCCGAGTAGGAGCTTCTTCTGAGAGGTGGAGGAGCGTGATCCCTGATAATAGAAGCACCACCTCCAGCCCACCTAACCACCCTCTTCGCCCCCACCGACCCCCCGCCAACACTCTTTCAGACCTTAACTTGACATTGAAGCCGTGTGTCAGCTGAGACGGTCCAGAGGCTTCAGCTTCGAGGTGAATCTCATTAACAGGTCGCAGCCGAGAAACTTCTGAACTGTTCCTCCTGCCTGCGGCGGGGCAGGAAGGCAGAAATTACCTGAAGAGTTCATGTGTCTTTGGGTCGCCAGTCCGCCCACATGAGCAGAGCGGCCGGTGATTTGTCATGTCATCAGCCCAAGACGTCCAGAAAGCCAGTGACATCCCAACTCGTCTGTATCGCCTCGACTTTGGCGCTCAGACATCCACTGGGAGCGGGTCCGCAGCTCCTTCATTTCAGAAGGAGCCAGCTGAGGCGCTGTGGGCTTTTCGCAGGATTATAATGAACTATAATAACCCCAGGGCAGACCCACAGCGACTTGGCTGGATTACGAATCACCTCTTTCCTGTTCACACCTCACGATCCCCGAGGAGCTGATGGGCATCGCTGGAGTGTTGGACTGTTTCCGGAACTCAAATTCGTGTTTTTTTGTATTTTACTGAGTGAAAAATTGGGCGTCTCATAATACACCGACCCTGGGTTTACACCAGCTGCATGTGCATTGCGTCTCCGATCCGTCTTGCTCCGTCCACTCACAGCGGATGTTTCTACTGCAGTCCGTCAGTCACGTGACCGTCAAGCTCCCATGGTGAAAACACGCACAAATACGCAAAACTATGTATGTGTGATAAATCCAGGAAGGAAACAGTTGGGTGGAGAAACAGAGGAGAATCAGACTTGCTTGTGTTTGACTTTTTTTGGTGTTTTATGCTTTTACCGTGGGAAAGTAGCTTGTTCCTAAATAAATACTCTTAACAAATGTACTGTGTTGAAAGTACTGATGAATTGTTGTGAAATCCGACCTGGCGTCAACATCGAGCGTTTTATTCTGAAAGGTAGCCGGATGTTTTATTTTGTTTCCGTTGGATTTGTTTGTGCCAAACAGGATTGGCAGGAAATTTCGCATGATGTGACAGAGACTCCACTTCTTCTGCGGGGGGTTGATGAAGCTGAGAAGACAGAAAGGAAGAGACGGTTGTTTTTCATGTTGTCCTGCGGCTCACTGTCCGTTGCAAAGGAAGTCCCCCCACCTCCACACCCCGCCAGTGTGACTGATATCCACAGTGGCAAACGTTCCTCCTGGCTTCTGATTCGTTCAGCCCAGGGAGCTCGCAGAGGTGTGACAGTCCTGCTCCGCTCATAACCCATCAGCTGAATAATTACAGCTAACCTGCTTCTCCACAGGGCTTTGCTACTATAAACGGCCCCGTTGTCACACTAATGGAAAAGCACGGGCGTGGAAGTGTCGCAGCAGCCGGCTCTGGTCACCGGGGAGCTCGGGTGGACATATTCAGGTCATTACTGTCGAGAGAAGAAGAGCGAAGCCCTTGAGTGAAGAACCACAAGTGAAAACGGGAGGAGAGTTTTCTCATTGAGCGCACAGACACACTGACCCTGAAACATGTTTCATGCTCCTTTTAGCTGATATTTCACAATTTCTTTGGATGTATACAAGTGGTCGTGAAACGTGAACACGGTTGTTCACTAAGGTCATTTGCATGTACTTGAACCTTTAGGAGATATTGCTGTTAACAGCTTGTGAGATTGCGGGCAAACGTGGAAGAGGTCGACATAGAATAGAATAGATGTGATGAAATATACATAAAACGCAGCTCCTTTAGCGGTTCGGCCATTTTTCAGTCTTTTCCGACAACGACGACTTGTCACCGGCATGAATCGAAGCTAAACACCGGCTCCTCTTTCCATTAAGGACACGGCTCAACACTTTTAGAGCTACTTTCCGGGCCCACAGGGGATGAACGTTCATACTTATACAAGATGGATAAAACTGTGTCACACCTCCGAGATAAACCATGAAACATGCAGGAGGGAGACTTCACGCCGTCAGCTCACTGTCTCCTCGAGTGGGGATTAGAGAGTTGTGACCATGCAAGAAATGATAACAAAGGCGGAATCTTGTTAGCTTATCTACAGCGGTGTGAAATTTGTCTTTGAGAAGATCATAAGATAGGATGTCTAGCAGATAACAGGCAGAACAGATCAGCGCATTAACTCGCTAAATTACCCTTTGATGGATTTTACACAGTAGGAAGAAAAAAAGAAAAGGGGGGAAAAAAATCAATGTCATAGCCAAGCTCAAGGAAAGGACGAAGAAAAACTTCCACATGAAGAATGTCTAAGAAGAACAAATTAGTAACATCAGGGACAGATGCTGTGCACGGATCCCATTCAGCTGAAACCGCCAGCCTTCCCCGACCTTAACCACCGTGTGAGCGCACAAAAACAAATTACTCCCTTCACTGGCAAGTGTTGCCTCTGGATATAACCCAGCGTTTATGTTCCCTGTTTGGGCAATTTGGATAACAAATCAGAGGAGCATGAGCATACGTTCAAGGAGACGTCAACTGGACCGGGAACGTTTTTTATATCATCATAAAACCCGACCCACATCCGTGGCTTCTCCCAGGTCACATCCCTGTCATGCACATTACCGTATTAACTATAATAGGCCAATCTGAATGCTGGTTTTGTCTTTCAGATTCATAAAATGTGATTTTTCTAACGTGCACACACATACACAACAACATGAGCCATATTGAACTTTTTTTTCTTTTTTTTTTTTCAGTGTGCAAAGAGATGACAGAGAACATTCCGAACATTCCGGAACAGCTTATTTACCACAGGCGGTTATGAAACCTGATGCAGAATGAGTGCATCAGAATACAGCATGTTAATCAGAAAGGTGAATCTGTCTCTTCACCATAATGGAACCACATGGGGACATTGAATAACCCACAGTGATTTATTACGCAGGATATTAATGTCAGTCCACAAGCTGCATCATATCAGGAAATATCTCGCTGACAGGAGAGTTGTTAAGGACACAAAGTGCGCACAACAACATGGATGTCTCCCGCAATCCGCCACTTTGTGTAATATTGAAATCATTTTTATAAACTGTTGGGTGCTTTACTTTTCCAACCAGACATTCTCATCTGTCTCATTATTATTTCAACCTCTGATGAGTGTTGATCCTCCAGGCCCGCTCTTCCCCATTTACAGACACTTGTTGCTAGGCAACAGTGAACATATGTATTAGTTGCTTTTAGTATTAGTAGGCTTTTATCAACATTTTAATTATTTTTTTTCTTTTTCACACATACAACCAACAACAGTTACAAGTGTTTCTGCTCCGTGTGCAGGTTTTGGACTGTTTCCCTTCCAGTGTCCTCTTCCCTATGTTCCTCTGTCCCTCTGTACCATCTGTCCTCTGCCCACCTATGCTGTCCGTCCGGTGTCTGTCTGTCTCTGTTCGGTACTGTCTCCATCTGTGCCGTGTGTGCACGTGATAATCTGGCCTCTGAAGCACCCACACACACACCTCTTAACCATCCACGCACCTGCTTCTCTCAACCCCCGCAGTACAGAAATGCCATATTCCTCATCCAGACCGTTAAACAGTCAACAGTCAACTAACTGTGTGTGTGTGTGTGTGTGTGTGTGTGTGTGTGTGTGTGTGTGTGTGTGTGTGTGTGTGTGTGTGTGTGTGT
>JBBMJM010165130.1:0-12093 GCA_037832705.1 Centriscus cristatus | reverse complement strand
TGGAATGAGAGAGCTGCCAGTTTGGATCTGTGAGTCCCTTCACTGTTTGCTGCTCGCTGGCCGGTAGTGGCGGCGGCAGCAATGGCCGTGTCGGACCCTCTGCAGTGTTTGCACTCTCACGCTCTCAGTGTTTCTCACCTTCTAACCATGTTTGAGGAGCGCTTGTTTTTCAGTGGGTGGTGTTTGACTTTTTGTCTGGTGAGAGGAGAAACGGCGATGCATGAATATCAGACTGAATGTGTGTCTGTAGCAAGTGCTTCAGTTTGGTTACACAATCTACTTACCTGAAGAGGCGCTTGTGTTAGCGTTACTACTGTGTTGGTAGCGTCTTTGGAGGGTAGCATGTCTTTAATATATGCATGAACGTAACAGTTTGTAACTTTTCTATGATGTAATCATTGTTTGACACACGGTGGTGGTGGAGGATGTGCTGGTGTGTATGAAGTTGCCATTATTTTTAAAAAGTGTCCTACATCAAAAACACAGTGGTGCTGCTCATGGTCACAGAGCAAGTTTTAAATCTTTGACCCCCCTCCCCCACTGTTGTAAACAGCCGGTGAGTCCCTGATGAGAGTATGAATAGTTTTCCTCTCACAGAGGTCAGGTGTCCTCTTGTCTGCTTCCTCTGCAGATCAGCTCCCTTCCTTATTCTTCAGACAGTTCCCCTCTGCTTTTTTAGCAGCGTCATGCTAAACACTGACACAGTGTCTGTCTGCTGTGTAAACTGATAGTTGAGACCGCGGGGTGGTCAAAGAATTTCATGTAGTATGAATAAGAAGTAACCGAGTCAGGTGGTACAAACAATCAGGCCCCATTAGTAGATGTATTGTTACAATCTGTGTTTGTTGCGTACTGGTCCTCGCCTGAAGGCTGATTGGCTAATCCCTATTAATTACTCATAAAGTAAAACTGTATTATGTAATAACCTGTGCTGAGGGGATAATGGTCCCTAATTGCAACTTTTACAGACAAAGTGAGGCAGATGTGGTTGCAGAATCTGTTAGGCAATTACCACATTTGTCTGCGCATGCACTCAGAGTAGTAAACTGTTGTTTTTACAGAAGACAATTAGAGCCGCCATGCAAATTGAAATATTGGAATTCTGATAGATTTTCTTGTTCCTAATTTTAAGGATAAATTGAGAATTCAAAGAAAAATAACTTCTTTTGAGAATACTCAGAAATTGAATACTCAAAACTGTAAGAATGCAAAAATATTAGATAAATAGACCCCTTGTATTTTAAACCATGGTACTCTTTGTTTTACATAGTTTCTGTGTTCAGTGTTGTTTATTTTGCTGGCAGTTTATGTACAAGTCTCACTGTGACTCAAAGCTATCTGGCACAGCAGCTGCACATTGATGCCCGTCTCTATGAATATTTTATTTTTAAAAGTACCATGATGCATCAGCAAATATTCTTGAGGTTTTGGAACCAGACTGTGGAGGGACGAAAGGGACATTTTCATGAGGCATCAGTGACATATGATGCTGCACTACCACATTAGTGTTGCTGAAATAAACTGGACTGGCAAGATCACTAGGATATTTTGTTGAACCTGTTGTGGGGGGAGGGCTGGACACGCTGCCTGCTGACTTTTACTCACATACTTCCGCATACAGAAGATGCATGAGCTCACGGTTTTCAGCCGCAAAGGCACTTAGCTCATGTTCGGGCCACCACGTCCAATAACCAGACCAGACGGGGGGGGGGCTCAGACCTGCTGTCGGGGGAGGCGAGGAGAGTTCATTTGAGTGGGATGGAGGGAGGCAAGTAGAGCAACCACTGTTTTCCTTAGTCGCATAGAAAAAGAGGGAGAGGGCGTGTGAGGTGGAGACACACAAAGAACTAAATGGATTATGAGTCATGAATCCATTTTAGGCACCAACAATCTTCTCCATGTCTCCATGAAAACTGGAGGGGGCGGAATGCTTGTCTGAAATTATGTTCACTTCAGTGAACGTGACAATCAGAAAGAGAACCTGATTCTGCCCACGCATGTGTATAGCGGTATAGGTAATTCAGCTGGAACAGCGAGGACAGACTGGGGTCTGTATGTGTCTGTACCATCTGCTGCATTGTGCTGCTGTAAGTCTGGATATAGAGAAAGGCCTTGTCTGAGGAAGAGTGTCGCGTTTTTTCTCATGCACTAAGGAAATAATATGAAAATTGTACTAAACGTGGAATGTCATGTGTGCTTGTTTTCTGCATTTAGACATTCTGTCTTTTACACATTTAACCTGCAAAACATTGTAGCATAAATGAATAAATAGTGGTGCAGGTTGAAACTGCATCTGAGTGCGTTTGAATTCTTCAGTCGCCGACTTTCCTCGTCTCCCCTCTTATGCGCTGATAGCTCAGGGGAGAAGTGTTCCTCTTCCAACACTCCGGCGGTGCTTCGATTCAGCAGGGTAAACAGCGCTGTGTGAGTGGGTGCCCCATGTAGAGGGGTTGTTTGGATCTGCCAGACTGATGCACATCAATCTGTACTTATAGGCACTTAGATGTTCCTCAACATTAGAGTTTGAAGCAAAGTAACATCCAGCACTTCCTCACTGTAATCTGTTATATTGGTCCAATAATCAGCAGTTACAGGAACTGATGTTGGCAGTTGACTGTCTGTAGCATCTCTGCTTCTTCTTCTTCTTCTTCTTCTTCTGCCATTCCTAATATTGGTTGAAAAGATGGGACATTATTCTGTTTATTTATATTCTAAAAACATCAGAGAAAATTAAAATAAAGACCCGACCTCTCACACTTCATGTTGGCATTAAACATCGTCCTCCCTTCTGTTCTATTTCGAGTGATGATGAATGAAAAGCGTTGCTGTGTTGATTTGTGAGTGTGTCTTTTCCCTCTGTCATGATCCTGCTGTTGTGTCTTCAGATATCTGTCTGCATCAGCCACTTTGGATGACATTACCCACTCGGAAGTGTGAGTTGACCCCTTCTTCTTCTGTGTTCTAGTTTTGTTCTTGTACATGAGCTAAGATTCATTAAGGTTGGGATTCTACTTGTGGGATCTTTTTATTCGTTGTTGGTGTCATTGTGGTGTCTGGCTTTGCTGTGTTACCTGGAAGTACGTACACATACGACCACGGACCCAGTGAGTCCAGCTGTGATGTCGTGGTTTCCTCCTCACAGATTCTTCTGTCCTTGGCTATGCCCAGTCCTTTTCAGTCTTAAGATCAATTAAGTCTTAAATTCATAGGTTCCACATCCAAACAGTCCGGTCCTACGCCAGGTCAGACTCAGGAGTATCGTAGGCCATGTGCATCGAGGAGGCGGCCTGGCTGTGGTGCTTCCTACCCCGTCTTTTGGCTTATGGTGACTACTGAACTCTCCTTTGGAAGTTACAGTGAATGTCTGTCCTGTGGCCGGCACAACGTCCAGCAGCAACAAATAGTACTCCCACGGAAGAAGCTGTTGTCTTTCCTTTGACATGCAGCTAACATAAAAGAACGCTTGACCTCAGATTTCACTACTATTCAGTTCATCCATCGTGCCCCAACATTTGCACGTCACACCGTTCCATTCCGCAGTAGTTGGAGTCACAGTGGAACTCCATGACAAACTCTGACATTTGTCATGGACCATTTGACCGCGTGGACCTATCAGAGCCATATTATGTTTAGTTGGTAACTGGTTCATATCGTACTGACCACAGGTGGATTGGGGATGGAGACTGACCCTGATTCTCACCTGTGTCTGTTTGTTCTCCAGAGAACTGATCAGATCACGAGTACTACGATTTGTGTCAGTGGCAGTGTAATCAGTGTGTGTTTGTTTCTTTGTGTGTTCCATAAGGACAATATACTCATACACCATCTCTAGGTAATGTGTGTGCGTGCGTGTGTGCAGAACAGTATTTTCTTGACGAATATTTTTCGATGAAGCTCCAATTGCTCCAGTTATTGTCAGGGTGTGATTGTGTTTATGTATGAAGTCGCCCTAAACCGAAGTATCTCTGCTGTTAAGTCACATTTGTTCGTCTGCATACGTCCTTTGATGACAGTTCATGATGAACAACGCAGCAGATACATGACTGACCTGCAGCTGATAGCAGACTTAAAAGGTGTAATAACCATATTACATGTGTAGAGGGCGCCATGATTTGTACTCCGATACTTTCAACTACGTTCAAGACTTGGACCTCAATCAGTCGGCAGAGGGGCTACACCTACCTGATCCTGGTTCATTCTCTGCTCCTGGATTTTGGTGTGTTAGTTTTCACTGAAGGTTGTTGCAGTTCAAACTACCGTCTGATCATATTTCAGAGTGAAAACCAACCGATCTGAGTGTGGAAGGAGCAGTGACTCACTCAGTTGTGATTTACCTCTCCTCCTCCCCACCACCCCGTCCTTCTGCCTTGTTTCCCCTCACCCTTTGTTCTCCCCTCCTGTTCATTCTTTCCACCCCTCTCTGTTGACCTTTCCATTATTCCTCCCATTCCCCCCTTCAATCTTCTGCCCCCATCCTCCTCCCTCCCTGCAGATACAAAAAGACTCAGGAGACTCTCACCCAGGCGGGACAGAAGACGAGCGCGGCTCTCTCCACAGTGGGCACTGCCATCACCAGGAGACTGGGGGACATGAGGTATGACGCAGCAGAGCGAAGATGGCTGACTCTTACAAAATGAGCGGCGGGGGGAGCGTGTTGATTAAGAAACATGCTACATAGGAATGACCTGTCCTGGCTGGCTGGTTTGCTCGTTCACATTCATTCATTCATTCATTCCTTTAGTCTTCTGACTCATCACCCAGTCAACTGCTTCTGTCTCTCTGTACCAGCAGAAAAATCCTGATGACTGATGATGTGATCTAATACTGAAGGATTCCCAACAGGGCTGTAACAATTAATGTAACAATTCATCAGTTAATGGTGACTATGAAATGAACCAACAGCTACTTTGGTAATCAATGAATCAAAGTTTATTTCATGAAAATGGCTGTTTCTTGTGTTGTTGGCCCTTTAATGTTAGTAAAATGAATGTCTCTGTGGACAAAACTAGACATTTGCCGTTTTATAAATTACTGATCAACATTTCCTCCTGTTTTATACACAAAGCAGCCAAATGATTTCATGGGTAGAAAAATGGACAGTTTAACCAATGATATTTTGTGAAGGGATGTTTCTTCTTCAACTGGACTGTCTCATATTTCTGACTTGATCTACTGGAGGTTTGTAACAAAGTAATGCAGAAGAACATGGAAGATGTTTTGGGAACGTACCAACCGACGTGCTCTGTCATTGAGAACGTGGCCTCTTTTCTCACAGTGCCTGAAGTCATTTCATCATTAACAGCTCTCTGTCCTCCTTCCACATGTATGTCTCTTTGTGACATGTTAGTATACGATGTGTGTTTCAACAGTTCCCATCCAGATTCCTCCTCATGCTTCTGCCATCACCACGTTGCACCTTCCTCTTCTCCCCATCCATTTTCCTTCTGGCTGTTATCGTTGATTTTATTTGATAAACTAGGAAATTGGAAAGCACAGAGCAGGATTTAACATCAGTTCATTTGTGTCGAAGATAAGGAATCCAACATGATATCATCTCCTGAATTCATCTCAGCAGTAATAAGAGGACCGATGATGGTTTTTTTGTATCTGCTACTGCTTTTGCCTCACTTTCTTTTTCCTTTTTTAACGCTGCCTTGGCTTGCTGTGCAGAGCTCTACCTTTCTCTAATTCTTTTAGGTAAGACTAACACGTCCTGTTACGTTAAAATAAGGCTTTTTAAATATAATCTGTTTTCATGTTGTTTTACTCCCTTAAATCATTGGACGTTAATTATACTAATTGCACAATTATATGTGTGTTTGTAGCTTTCTGCACCAGGTGTATGTGAAGATGTACAGTGAAGCCCCCTGGTGGCTGGTTACTATATAGGTCATAGATGTCACCCCTGTTTGCTTATCCCCAAATCTTAAAGAAATGATGTGATGTCTTGATATATTTACCCATTAACCTTGTTTTACATAATCACTGATAAACATCTTGAATTTGTGCAAACAATGACAAACTGATTGGAGGCTGCTTGTGTGTGTGTGTGTGTGTGTGTGTGTGCGTGTGCGTGTGCGCCTGTCAGCCTGCTTGCTGTGTAACACTTGCACTCTTCTCTCCTCTTTAATGCTTACAAAGTAGCAACTATTCCATCCGCCACTCGATAAGCATGCCAGCCATGAGGTAAAGTAACGACGACACACAAACCTGCGCTGCACGTGGTTTTATCACTTCAGTACGGAGCGAAATATGTTTGTTTGTTTCTATCATTTAATTTACTTGTGATGACGATGTGGCATGAACATTTGTGGTATTCTATGTTGTTTTGTATTATTATTATTGTGAAATTGTGTTCTGCAGGATTTCTCCAGTTTGGATTGTGTCCGTTTAGCTTCTACAAGTTGTCTGGCTGGTGTCAACAGTTTCTATTCACCTTTGTCTCACTGAGTGAACGTACTTTGCGACAATGTGATGTCCTGTCTCTGTTGCAGGAACTCTTCCACCTTCAAGTCATTTGAGGATAAAATGGGGAACCTGAAGGTACATTTGACCACATTTTTCCTTTTGGATTTGGGGGAAACTTGATGGTGAACTGTTGAACTGGAGGCTTTTCAATGCAAGTCTGAAACAGGAAACAAACTGCTGATTCAGTGTGTCAGAGCTGAAAATGAATAACACTGTTTCCTGCTTCTGTCACTCGTTCTTCCTCTCTGCAGTACAAGGTTGTGGGTCCCAAAGGGAATGGAGATGCCGTCAGCTCCCCTACTGACACCACCCCCACTCAGGAGAACCCGGCTTTTTGAACACACCTCACTAAATCCCCACCCCCTCCTCTACTTCTTCTTCCTCCACCCTGCCACATCCTCACAACGTCAGACTGTTATCACCTCTCAGTCATCCCTGACCCTCCACCTCTCGACTTTAGCTGACAGGTGGAGCGTCGGGACTTGAAGGGTTTAAGAAAGACGAGCTGCCCCAGTCGCTCCAACCTTCGCTTCTGTTGAAAACGTCTCCGCCTGAATAATTCACAGCCTTGTTACATCACCACTTCCTGCCTCTTTGTCTCCGGTAGATCCACATCAGTTCCAATCCCTCTGAGACACTTTGTCAAACAGGCTGTTTACACTAATTACCTTCCTAGAAACACATTGGCGCAGAATTCTTATGTCACCCTGAGATGGGTTGTTGTCAGAGGTTATGAAGCAGGTTGAAAATATACAGACAGCTACTAAAACCTACTGTTTGTCCACTTGGTTTCCCAGTTTTGTCACTTCTACTCCCCACACCCACGTTAGAGCCTCCGCCGATTTGTCCCGTTAGCGCTGCCGTTGTGCAGCTGGCAGCAGTGTGAAAGCAGGCTACACTCACAGGTCAGAGGCTTTTGTCTGGGCACGTGTCCCCCTCCTAAAGTTGCTACTTGCATGTGCATATCTCATCTCAGCTGCAGCACACCAACCGTGCAAAGACGAGCCTAAAAACCGCCGCAGGATGTATAAAAACAAACGAGACATTTTGTATTATAAACTATTTTACACTGCTTTGCATAATGTTTTTACATAACTTTTATCAATATGTATAAATATAAATGCCTATATTGTGACTAATGCTCATGCAGGAGGTGGGAAGAAAAGCAGGTGGAGGAGACAAACTAAACTGTGGGAAAACAAAAAACATGATGCGTCCCAGACTCTTGTCTGACAGGATTTTTTTTCTTTGTCGTACTTTAAACATCTTTTTGAACCTTTTCCATACCTGTTACGACTTGGATCAGGGTGAGGAAGAACCAGCTGACACTATAAAAGCCGGATGAGTGTTTGAAGTCACTGTTTTTCCTCTCTAGTTTGACATTGGTTAATGTGAGATGATGCTTTGCTGCGCGCCACCTGGTGAATGTCCCCATCAGCCTTAATTCACCTGTTGTTGTAACTTCTCTTCTTTCCTGTTGTGTCTTGTACAGTCTGGTTTGATTGAATGAAGGGCAGTTGGCATTCAGATGTGCTGAGTCAAATAGCCACATAAGTCTCACACACACACACACACACCCTATTGACATGACACACTAACTGCTAGTCGCTGTGATGTTGCACTCGTTAGCCCAACGACAAGCTCTTACACACTAAAAGATCTCAAACCCATGTAGCATCGAAACACTTCACCTCAACATGGCACCTTTGAATTTGCCGATTCACCTCTCGAAAAGAAACACATTTGAGTTGTCCAATTGTAGATCCTTGAGGCCAAAGTCCTTTTCACCCCGTTCCGATAGATAATCAGATGATTTCAGTCCTAGCTTGAATAAAGACGAATATCTGAGTAGCTCGTGCCAGTGAAACAGAAAAGTGAACCGATGTGTCCGAATGGAGACGACCTGCCATCAAACTGCTCCATCACCTTGCCATTGTGCTCAGAAATTAAGTGCATTTTGTTTGTTGGTAGTTAATATATTTCTGTTCGGTGATTCATTGTTTTCGCCGTTACTTTTTCTGCTGTTGGGAGAGGGCGATGTATTTTTTTGTTGTTGTAGTTTGCCATCAGTAAAAGCAAGTTGCCAATATTTGAGAACCTGTTACAAATCTCTGAATCTCATTCTTTGGTCCTCCTGCTTCAGAGACCCATACTGCAGCATCTAGGCACCATTTCACACCACTTACTGTGGATATTCCTCTTAAAATTCTGTTTTTTCAGACAAATTGGAATGTTTTCAGTAAACTGTGACTTGTCGCTTGTAGAAGATTAATTCACCCTGAACATCCAAACTGATTTGAATGTCTCGTGAATCACATGTTTAGTTTTCTTTTTTTCCAATTTTTTTTTTCTTCTCCCACTGTAGCTGTTAAAGATACAAAGGAGACTGACAGATTGAAAGTACTTCACCGGTTTGTGTTGCCAGTAGGACGAGCTGCTCAGAGCTCCTCCAGCTGGTGGAAGTCCTGGGCCGCGCTTGTGTAGAATATTAAAAGGGATCATATTCAAGGATTATGATAAATTAATTGAAAATTATTTTGGTTTTGCTGTATATGTTTGGATATCAATAAAGCATTCCTTTAAATGAAGACGTGGTTTGTAGTCAGTACTTAGAATCCGTCCAATCATCTCTTTTTGCATTTATTGTCTTACTGGCTTCAGCTTATTCTTCATTCACCACCTTTTTTGTTTTTGAAACTGAATTATGGACAAGTAATTCGCTTTAAGAAAAGAAACCCTAGTAAATGACGGGATTAACACGACGTCGATCGCCTGTTGGTGCCGTGATTTCGAATTTAACAACTTTTATCGATTGTGGGATAGTATCGCGAGTTTTCTGTTGTCCAGCAAGTTCTTAGAAAAGTGGAGAGCGTTCTCTACTTTTCAGAGCTTATTTGAAGTAGTCTGGGGACATGTTCGTGCGTGTTGTCGTGGCCGAGTGGTTAAGGCGATGGACTAGAAATCCATTGGGGTCTCCCCGCGCAGGTTCGAATCCTGCCGACAACGATGTGTTTTTGTTGAACTGTGGTAAATACCGTGACTTGTCAGCGCTCGAGCACACGGATGTTGCCCTCCGGTTGACTTAAACTCGCCTTTCCTGCCACAACACGCGGATGATAACGAGGGCAGGAATCACCTACTTTGACCACAAGAGTGCGCAGCTGCATTGAGACGTGATCAAATACGGAGAGAACCAAAGGTTGATGAAGTACAAACACTGCACCTCGGGGAAAGTATTTGTTCACTTGCCATTTGCTGGATTGGAGTGGCCGTTCATGTGTGATAGTAATATATCGAGATCTAATTATATTGGCGAAAAGACACGGTGATGTATTTACGTCAAACATGATTTGAAACATTTATTTAAACTATGTATATTGTTGTTCGCAAAAGGTCAATCTAAAGACAGAACTATAGTGATAATCAGACATTGGACAGCAAGGACTATCCGTAAGGAAATAAAATACTAAACACTTTTATCGTGCCCGTAGTTGTGGTTTGTATGATATCATTGTGTTATTAAAAAGAGGTATGACTGACCCACTTTGGTCAAGGGACCCTGAGAAGGGGGAACTTTAACACAGTTCCACAAAGCTGTGTGGGACGTGCGGCTCCGCCCCTTAAGTGACGTAACGACATCGCTCTATAAAAGGGCGGTGAGTCGTTTCAGACGAGCAAGAAACAACGTCGCTATCCTCTCGGACCTTGGAGGGTTATATTTACCCAAAACTTATTTTCAAATGGGCCCCGTCGCCTAGCGTTTACTCCCCCAGCCTCGCTGACTGAGTTGAATCGTGTGCTACTGAACACCGAGCCCGTCTGGATCAGGTGATTAGGTGAGGAGCCTTTGACAGGGGCCTCGTGAAATGGTGGTTGCTAATGTCTGGTAGGGGGTGGGCTAACGCGGCTAACAGGCAGCTTTTCTGCTGGATTATTGTACACAACTTTAAACTGAATAATATGAAAAATAATTTGCTCGTCATTTTTTATTTTCCATTCAAAGAAAGCCAACAGACATGACGCTGACTGTCGCTTTGGTTTTATTGTGAAGAGATGGGGCTTGTTTCGTTGAATGAATGTCTGCGTTAGAAAGAGGATGTGGCCTATTGTACAATGTGTTTTCCACCAGCCAGTAAACGCCTTTTATTCACAGTTCTTATTACCCTTTCCCCACGTAACGGTAAAATGTCGGGTTTGGTGCAGGACAGGATGTAAACAACACAAGCCGAGCAGTGACGTCATTCTATTGAAACTGCGACGTGCTGCTGAATATCAAAGGGACATGTTTGGTTAAATCTAATCTAATTTGATGAAATGTGCAAGTTGCAGACAGATACGTGGTCAGTCTTATGATAGGTTGAGATTCTACTTTGTGTCTGTAATGATGCTGTGTAGTTGTACTCTGTTATTCCATTGCCAACACGCACATACATTTTTATTATCCTCCCTTGGACATTCAAATACCCAAAGATTTTTATTTTTTGTTATACAACCATATTGACATGATTTTGAGTAGATCTTAACTTATCTGTAAAAAAAACCCAAAAAACTGATTTTCATGCTACAGCTACATACCGCTACACAGGGTATTGGAAATGACAACTGCTGTATTTTTCCTCCACAGTTTTCCATCAGGCTAAGAAACAACCGACAAAGACAGAATGGCAGCTATTCCAGCAGGCGGTTCACTAGTGGCTACCACTGACTACTACCGAAGTGAGTCTCTGTCCTTCCAGTCACATCACAGTCAGAACAAAGGGGGACGCCGAGAGTCGATAACACCCACAATGCAACAGTTGATATATTTTGCAGCTCTTTGCGAGAACACGCCTGACACTGTATATGTACAGATTCCCTGTAGACGTCCTTAGTAGATGATGGAATCATGAGCACTCTCGTCTGTCATCGGGGTTATATTTGGCAGCATGTGACACAGATTCTCTGACCTCTTTTTGTTCGCTCCTTGCACGTGCAGGGCGCATCGGCTCTACGTCCAGCAGCAGCTCTTGTGGCAGTTCGGAGTACAGCGGCGAGGTCATCCCTCACCATCCAGGTGTGTTTTTTCACTCAAGTGGCTTGAAATTGAATTGAAATCAAAACAACAGAAATGTAAAAGCTCCAAATGAACCCTGTCAGACAAATGTCCCATTATCCTTTACGCCCTGTGATCTGGGGAGTTTAGGTGTTACCTCAGACCATATGTTGATTTGACTGAGTCACCACTGAACCTCTGTTCCATTAGAACTAGTCATCCTCTGGTCTCACTCTAATCCGTCCTGCAAAGTTTGTTTGGATTGGTTCTTTAATCTCCCCTGTATGTTAAATAGGGAGTCACTCCAGGCCCCTTTTAATATCTGCTGACTCACCAGTAATCAGGGCCTCCATGTAGCATGAGGGCTGACGGTGACACACTGGTTCAGGTTTGAGTCAGCATGACCACTTGAATCACCGTCAGCTTTTAATGGTGTCACGGTTCTAAACAGTAAGTGGAAAGTAGGTGAAAGGGGAGAAACGTGTGTGTGTGTGTGTGTGTGTGTGTGTGTAGGGCTGCAAAATCCTGGTTAATTCTGAAATCGGAAACTTTCCAAGAGAATTTATGGGAATAAAGCTAATTAAGATGTTGGG
>JBBMJM010164508.1:7757-19124 GCA_037832705.1 Centriscus cristatus | reverse complement strand
CGCCCCTCAACTCTGGTTTTAGCTGTGTGTCGTTCCCTTTCTCTGTTTTTAATGATGCATTTCAACAATCTTTAGTGTTTTTATGGCCTGTTAACTAACCTTTGTTTTTATAATGCCTTTGTTTATAACTAAACTTTTGTTTTCTTTTGGTGTATTTTGAATTGCCTTTGTTGAAATGTGCAAATACTAATAAACTTGACACATTTCCTCTATATCGGACCTGCGTTTAACCCACAGAACTCAGTTCAGAATCAAATATGGCCATGCATAATTACCTGTCATTATGAACTGTGTTTTATTTAGGTATTGTATCGTTTAGGATTTTTTGTTTAGTTCAGTGACTTGTACATAGACAACTAATGTATTTGTTGTTATCATGTATGTTCTTTTCTACAATATTCTGAATTACTTCTTCGCCATAGATAGTGTTCTTCTTCTCTTATCCTGTGTCACACAGCAAAGGCTCAAGCCAGCTCTGGATGGACACCTCTGCACCTAGCCTGTTACTACGGACACATGGATGTTGTGGACGAGTTACTCCAGGTGAATGCTGCCCTGCACACCGCTATCTGCCCTGTGCAGCAGTTTCCAAATGTTTCGAACTTGGTGTGGAACATATTTGCAGGCAGGTGCTGATGTCAACTCGCAGAATAATATGGGGGACACACCTCTACACAAAGCAGCCTTTTCTGGACAAAAGGTAAAAGACAATGATATGCATGTTTGTTAATAATCGTATGTAACCTGCCTCTACTTAAACAAGCTGGGACACAGACTTTCCAGGAACACACGATGTGAAATGTCCCACAGAGGCTCAGTATGGGAGGGATGTGCTTCTGGAAAACAACTTGACAAGCAAGTGACGTGAAGCGAAGCACAGCAGTGATGAAATGATCGGGACACATGTGACCAAGTGATTATCTTGTGGGAGGTGGATGACCTCTGCAAATACAACCCACTCTCTGAACAAATGCCCTTTTGTAGGAGATTGTTCTGTTGCTGCTGCGTTACGATGCCTCTGCCAGAGTAATCAATGGAACAGCTCAAATCCCCAAAGATGTAACGGAGGATGATGAAATCATTACCATGCTTGAGGGTATGAAACATGAAGTACTTGGACGCCTTTTTACGTACGCAGACGCTTGATTTTGTTTTTAATATTGTTAAAATGTGCTTTGTGCAGCTGCGGAAAGAAGAGAGAAGAGGCGGCAGGAGGAGCGACTGCTGCAAGCGGCCAGAGAGGGCGACATCACCGCTCTGTCTAAGCTGGTTAGTCTGACTGTGTTTGTGTCCTAATCAGAGGCATTAAAGTATTTTTTTATTAGCATTTTACACACATGATCATTATAAAACACAACAGGGCTGAAGTTCTAAATACTTGATAGACAACTTGCAACCCAAATTGTTCAAATGAAACGCTCAGTTGTGTCAAAGCGACGTTTATTTATATAGAACAAAAACAACTGAGTAAGTAAAACACAAATACATCAACAGCAAATAAAGTATGAGGAGGAAAACCACTGAGAAAAAAAGAAAAGGGACATGGAACTGTGCATCTGTGCATTTCTAATATCAAGAGTTAAGTTGTTCCATAATTTAGGTGTAGCCATTGTAAAAGCCCGGTCACCCAGTGATGACCTTTGGGAAGACCGAGTTCTAGCAGGTGTATGGATGTGTAGAAGATTACATAAATAAGGTGGTTGCAAACCGTTTAAAATCTTAACAGACAAGCAGAAGTTTTCAAATCATTCCTAGAACAGGAAGCGTGTGAAGTGACACGAGGAGTTCCAGGAGACAAGTCAGATTGTACGTGAGTTTCAGCTCTGACTCTCTGTGCGTGATTTCTGTCGCATCAGCTCAGTGGGACGCAGGCTCCGGACGTTCACTGCAGGGACTCGGTGGGGAATACGCCGTTACACTGTGCAGCCTACAGGGGGCAGAAACAGTGCATTGTGAAGCTGCTGAAATCCGGAGCCTGCCCAAGTATGAAAAACAATAACGGTACATGACTGTTCCCGTAATCATCACCTTTGAAGTTCTTTAGTGAGTGAAATGACGTTGGGTTAGGGTCTGACCCGCTCTCTGCAGATGTGGTGAGTGTGTGTGTGTCTGCTGACGAAGGTGTGTAACAGTTCACTCTTTGTCTGGTTGTGTTGCAGAGCAGACAGCATTAGACCTGGTCTGCACCGATGAACTCAAACAGATTCTAGCAGCGTATCAGGACAAGGTAAGGCACAGAGTGTTTAGACTTTTTTTTTTTTTTCCTCATTAATGGAGCTCAGCATTTTTTTTTTATGTGCTGGCAATTAATGCCCCGTTGGTTTTGTTCTTTCCTGCATGAGTTATCATCGAGGCACTAATGGAAAATTCTTGGAAGTATTCTTTTTTTCTTCATTATTATTTTGTTCAAAAAATCCTGACATAATTCAAATGTGATTGGGTTTGTGTGAACTCTGCAGGATGAATGCACGTGCACTAGATTAAACCTTTTTGTGGACAATTGACCTGATGTGTTGATCTTCAGAAAGCACATAATTGCTTTAATTTCAAATTGTGCATGTAAACACTCGCAAAGTCAGCAGTTGTTCTGCTCGCTCAGTGGCCGATAGCTGCGGGGAACGTGGAGAGTGCTGCATAGTCGTGGGGGGTGTGTGTGTGGGGGCTCAGCTGTGTATTTTACGCATTTTTATTTGGAACTCAAGTGTTTCCTGTATCACCACAAAAGTCCACTGATACGCTGTCGCACAAGTGTTGCACTGAGATTTATCCCCCCCCCCTCCCCTCTTAACAAAGGCTGCGAGCAGTGGAGTGCAGAAGCTTGAAGGCCCTCTGTGGAAGGTACCCAGGTGTTTAAGTGTCTTATTTTTCTCTCTAAATAAACCAGTCTCTTCAGACGTCATACTTTCTTTTCTCTCCTTGTGTATTCAAAGATACTCTCATTTTATACGTGTAACCATTTCGATCTGTAGCGTTGTCCAGATCTATTCTTCTACATGTGAAATGGACTGTTAGTACTGCGTAGTCTGTGACTGACCTCGTGTGTTTGACAGAGTTCACGCTTTCTCGGGTGGCGTTTCCACTGGGTGGTAATCGAGGATGGAACTGTGTCGTGGTACCTCAGACAGTGAGCAAGTTCTAAAGCTACTTACCTGTTACGTCCTTATGATCACTGACTCTTCAACTTGTATTTTGTCTTTTTTTTTTCGAAATAACAATTCTTTCATGTCGTCGTAAACAGTGCAGTGAACTTGTGTGCATCTTTCTCACACACACACACACACACCAGATTGTAGATGGAGTCGGATTTCTCAGTCGAGCGAGTGTACAGTTACAGCTCCTCTCATTATATGCCAGTCGTCTGATGTTTTGTTTGTTTTTCCAGAGCTGATGCATTGTCTGGTGTCAGGAAACAGGGTTGCAAGTCTCTAGCTCAAGCGTACTGCATGGTGGGTAGTGGGGGGGGGCTGTTTGTCACCTCTTACCAAACTGTCTGTCCCTTGATGGTGCATCCTGTACATTGTTTGTACGCGTCTGTAATTCCAGGTCAAACCATGGGATCACTGCTTCTTCATGCTCAAATGCTTTGATGACACCGTACTCTATTTTAAAGTCCCCTCGAAGACAAACTCTGTCACAACACGAAAAGTGAGGCACCATTCACCATCGATGCCGCTGCTTCCCCTCAAAGTGCTGACTGAGTGTTGCTGCTGTGTGTCCTCTCAGCGATGGCTGGATGCTTTTCAGGCCCATTCTTCTTACGATGTCTCCTGCGCCCAGCAGCAGATCATCGATGATGCACAGTGCGATGACGCGGTGGGCGATCTGACACAAGCTCTGCAGGTAAAACAAACGCACATATGAACCAATCACCAGCTAGTTGAACAATCCTCGCGTATTGTTCAGGTATTTCCAGTTTTATTTTCCACTCTCTCAGGTGCTCATGTGCTCTTTCAGGCAGCAAGTGCTCGCCAGCAGAAATTGCAATGTGAGGTGTCAATATTTCAGTCGATGGTGAAGAATGACAAGAATTGCGGTGAGTGTCCAAGCTGGTGACGCATCTGTCACATACCTGGTTTTTGTTTATAGAACAGTGACAGTGGTTTGAAAATCAAAGTTCTGTTTTATTCTGCCAACAACTAAATGTAGACACTCACGCTGACGCCAGCTTCAATTTGTCATGTTCCAAGCACTGTCAAGTCCCCTTCTTCTGAAAGCCAAAGAGACCAGTGAGCTCTCCGAGGAAACCTGCGCTGCCTTGAATGTCTGCCTTCAGCTGCTGTCAAAACAGGAGGAGGTACGGCCACGTTTTCATCATTAGCATGTTCAGCCCTTGGCAAAAACGGCATCATTGGTAAGATATTTAAAATACTCTGCTAGTATACGTACGACTGCACCGTTTGTCGTGGGTGCGGAATTGTCTGTTTGTGATCGTGATGTTAATACCAGGTCTCAATGTGGATATTCATTCGCTAAGTGGCTCCTCCCACTATCCATTATTTTATTGCTGATTATTCTACTGGTCATTTCATGAATCAGGTATCAGGTATTGAAGCACAACGTCAATAGAAATGTGTGTTCATTTGCATTTCCTTGCAGGTGTATGTTGGTACAGTCAGTGACATGCAGTCGCAAAAGTCACATGTGATTACAAGCTAGGGGGCAGTAGTGAGTCCAGAGATTGTTCTTGTCACTCCTTCCTCAGCCGCAGATTTAAGTGACAGCTCGCTATGATACAGTCAGCAAGTCAAGTTTTTACTTTCCCAATGGATGATTACAGATCTAAACCATTCACTAAACTGGACCAATAATTAAAGACAACCAACGGTCTCCATGGAGACAGACTGTTAAAACTGAGGGAGGATTAGGAACATTTCTACAAACAAATTATAATGCTTTTATTCTGAAGAAGCAGTGACTAGACCTATTAACGGTAACGGTCCAACCCAAATAACCTATTTTCAGTAAAATGGTCTTTGTTGTGTGCTTGTATGTGTAAAGATGCTGATGTGACGCAAACAGTAGACAATCAGATGGTGAATCAGCTCCAACTGTAGGTTCATATGTTTGGATGATGTCAGCAGACGGGAACATCATCCCACGTCCGTGTCCACAGTATTAGGTGAAATGCTCCGGCGTCTTTGTCATACTGTTTGTTACCTGAAACCCCCTCACACTTTGGAACGTTTTGGTCGCTGCTCATTTCACACCTCTGCCTCCATATGAGCTCGTCTCTCTTCTTCCTCTGTTACTTTGTGTCCGTCAGCATCTGGTGTTTTCACAGGAAGTCACAGTGTTCTAGTAAGTTTATGATCAGGTTACTTCAGGAATGGTTCCAGTCCCACTCCCACGGTCTGTCCCCATTGGTCGATGGAATATTTAGAAGTAGTTGTAAAGTCTCCTCCTCCTCCTCTCATGAGCGTCTTCGTAGCAATCAGTCAATAATGTCTGTGTGTGTGTAGGTATGTGTCTCAGTGGCTGTGGGCGGGGGGTGGGAGCGGTGGAACACTGTGGTAATCACTGGCACGTCTGTTGGAAGGACACAGACAAGATCCGCTTTTATGCTTAGGTCTGCATTCAGCTGGCAGATCTACACACACACACACACACACACTCATTCTTGGACTTGGACGCACTCACTCCCGCTCCAGGGAGAAGCTGTGTATGGAGCGAGGGAGCTGAGATGAATGCATTCAACCTCACTCACTGAAAGTACACACTCGCAGGCGTACGGCACATGTCAGCATATCCAAGCACAGGAGAAAGAGGAGACTGGGACGCCACTCTCATCCTGCATCCGCACAGGTACAAACCAGCCAGTTGGGTCCTCTGCTGTCCTCCCTCGTCCTCCCTCGTCCTCCATGTAGGTTTGTTTGTTTGTTGGTTCGCTGTTCATTCGAGACGTGCTGGAGCTGTTTGTCAGATGGTTTCATTACTAATAGTAATTTATGACAGTAACTTTTAATAACTAGTAGTAATCCTGAGTCTCACAGCTATGATGTTTTTTTTATTACCCTATTTAGTAACTAAGTAAGAACATAGAGCACATTTTTTAAGGTTGGGAAGTTGTTGCATGTAAAATGAGTGATTATGTCCAGTTCCTTCTTACACCAACGGATGAAACAGAACTACCGATGTTTTATTATAACTGAGAGTTCCTGTCGGTACTTGCGTGGTTTTTACGTGTATTTACCCAGATTCGGTGCTGGTCTGCTGGGGAGTCAGCTGGACAGGAAGGTGCACAACAAATAGCAGCAGAGTGTTTACACAGCGCTGTGTGCTCTGCCCAGTCCACATTATTGTAGCATGAATTGACAACAGCTGCTGTCCTGTCCCAAGGAATAAACCTGCTTTTTTCATCGCGGTACAAAGAAGTTCAATCACCCAAGTAGAGCGCGACATTAATTTCTAACAGCAGAGTTGTGTAATCGTACAAATGTAGCCGTGTAAGCACGTTGCATCAACTTGTGTTATCCTGAGCTGCTGCTATTACATCTACTAACTGGATTATATTTCCTACTGTGCTGAGATTTGCTGTATTAGGCAGCGTTAATGCTAAATCCATCAACTCATTGTCCTGTACGGTGTTGCATAGAGCAGCATGTGCTGCTGTAGCTCTTATCTCATGTCCAGGCGTATTTATTAGAGAGAAGCCCTATTCTTTACCTGAAGGGTTTGGTGGCAATCAGCAGAATTAGTCTGCCCTTGCAAAGGGATTTGTGTGACCTTTCTAGAAGATTTCCATGGGAATTTGAGCTCTGGAATCGTGGAACTCTTCAGTATATGGTGCTAGCTTTAGCATGTAACGACCATGTGATGACATGTTCATGTGATATCTTCAAGTTAAACATTAACACACATACAAGATCCACTTCCACCATTACAGAATCTCATCAGACCTACGTCACTTCCTGTCATTCACGGGCTCAAGTAGTCTGGTGCTCTGGGCTCAAACGATCGTCAACGCTTCTAGAAATCACCTGTGCATTCAGGGGGCGTGGCCTCATTACACCTGCAGTCAGCAGTGTTCCATGCGCATGTGAATCCAGATTCTCAAGTGGGTAGCAACTCTAGTTTTCATCAATTTTCACAACTAATGTATTCTACTAATATATTATATAATATAAATGTATATTATATTGAGAAATGACTGAAATGTCGTAGCGGTAAATCCTTTGTTCTGAAGGTTAGTCCTTGTCCTTGGTTGTCCTTCTCCAACGCACCTACTGTACCCAACAAACCAAACCCAACAAAAATAACATCTTCTGATTTATTGGTGCTGTATCAGGCTGCAGCTCCTCACCTGTTTACATCTGACATGTCATATTGTTGTAGATGCAAAACACTGTCGCACTAAATCATCTCTGTGGTTCTAATGCAGCTGGAAGGAAGCAAACTGCCCCTCGAACTCCAGGGGGTTGTAGAGGCCACACAGGACCGTCGACCTCCACTCAAACATTCACCACATGGTTTTCTGACTTACTGACTGCAGTCTGTCATTCAGAAGAATATTTGTTTCCTCCTCAGCCACCTTCCTTCTTTCTTCGGTGTCATGAGTAGCTGTTTTTTTTCCCACCGATAAATTACTGCATCTCATTACCGACACCAACGACTTCTGAGACATAGGTGAGTATGTAGTATTAGTCAAGTTGTATTGATGACGGCGCTTTTGATAACCGACAACATATTTACATGCATAATTCTTTAAATTTAGACTCACCTGTAGTTTGTACACATCATAGACAAAGGTGGATTTCACAACTGTCCCTGTAGATTTGTACTATCGACAACTCATGACATCACTTCTGCTTTTTCTAGAAATGCACATTTGTCTTTATTTCAAACAACTTTCCATTGACTTACGAAATTAAAACTTAAGCTGTATGTAAGTGCATAATAAAAAGCACTGATAATTATCACTCTGATATGTATCGTGCACACGTACTATTGCCAGAGCTCTTTGGTGTCTTGACCCAAAACACAGCTTTGACTGTTGACGGCTGTCAGGCTGGAGATCACATGTTAATCCCTACAAACCCATGGTATTTCTTGCGTTAGCATCCTTTGGACCATTTCAGAATACGTCTTGGCAGTTGATTCGTAGGACCTGGAAGTGTCAGATGTTTCTCGGATGCCTGCTAGTTAACGTAAGTAAGACGCCATGACCTCGATGGCTGTTGGCAGCCTGTGTTTGCAGCTCAGTGATCAGTATACATGACTCGAATGCATCCAGAGTCGACTCAGGATGTTCATGTTTCTGTTCTCACCGTCTGTGGACAAACTGTGGACTGAGACTGTATTTTACAGACTCAGGATCATCCGTTGGGTGACTTTTGTGGGTTTTATGTGCACAAATATAAGTTGAAGCACACCAACAGTTTGGACGTCATGGCCTCAGACCACAGCTGAATAAAAGAGGACGTCTGTGTAGTGGTGGCTGGAAGCTTTTAGCAGTGACTGTGAAGCTCCCATCCACCGTCGTTTGTACCATATAGAACTATAATGGACCTTCCTCTGGGGGGTTTCTGTCCCTGTTAGACTAGCAGGCACATTTTAGGACACAGTTAAAGCTGTATACTTTCAGGTGTTAGCCAAGGAGAAACATGCCTCCCAGCTTTTAACAACAACCCCAGCGCTCAGCGTCCAGCGTCAGCGGGCTTAAAATAAACGTCTGTGCTCAGGCGGGAGGATGCAGCAGGAGCGAGCGAGCTGGCGCCGTTTGTTGCACGACAAAGTGTTGTGTGCCTGCACAGGCTATTAAGCCAAGTCCCTGGGACGAGCAGTGTTTACCGGCTCTGGCGTTTCTCACATTTATAAATAAATTAGGGTGAGAACAACAATTTATCAAATGCCAAGAGAGAGTGGGATGGGGGTCTTAGTGAGCGTCTGTTGTGGGATGTTAATTGGAAGCAGATGACTGGTCATTTTTGGCAGATTGACAGGTCTTTAAACAAAAGTCTGAATTTAGTTGTGTTCTATCCTGGGCTGCTTTTCTCCCTTATGCATCGTCTGCTGTAAAACACCCTGAATTGCCTTATAGAAACAAAGTGAATGCACAGTCGAGCTGAGTCAGCAGAACAATCGAAGCCAGAGGCTCATTATAGTTTTCAATCAGATCCACCGGGCTTAAACAGCAGCGCCTGGGACTTTCAGGTCTCCAAACACTATCTGCACTCGCCGCTTAAGTCCGATAGCACATTTGCACGTCAAAGCTGGCGTGGAACCTTCTGGTACGAGGGTCAATGCTGTTTCCTCTGTCTGAGGAGACTTTCCTCCTGAATCCCAAATATTTCCAGACCACCGCCTGATTCCCGAGAAGAGAGTGAATTTCTGGTCTTTTTCCATGCTGCTAGCGACGACCCATGACATGCCCACGCAGTCACATGCTGTGTGAACGTCAAAATAAAGGTGTATCGTTCAGATGACGTCATAGATGGATGTTCTCATTTGGACTGTAGATGGACGTGTCACGTGTGGGTACCACGCCGTCCCAGTGACTTGTCGTGTCATTGCCTTATCAGTCCTTAACTGTCAGAATAAACCTTCAGGTGTTGACAGATGTTTCTCTCTCAGACAGCAGCCCCAAACAGTCGGAACGTCTCCTCTCCAATCGACTGTGTGACTCCCTCACACACACACGTATGTGTCCTCACTTCCTCAGTTATTTCGTTGTCCTGTTGCGTTGGATAGAGACGCACGGAACGAAAGGAAACACCGATCCGGTTTGTCCCTCGGTGGCTGAGGTCAGGTTGCACTGAAGGGACACTCAATCCTGGGCTGCAGAGCTGGTGGAGACTGGGTGTTTGGTTCCTAAAGGAGGGAACCAGATCTGCAGGCCGGGTCACATCACTGACGGAGCAACATAACAGATCAATACTCTCTATCAATCACACCGTCCACAGTAATCGGCTGCGTCTCTCTGGTGTGTGTGTGTGTGTCTGCAGGCGTGGAGTCTGAAGTTAGAGCAGGAGGTGGAAAAGAACAAAGCTCTGACAGAAGCTCTGCAGACGATCGCAACTGAGCATCACGAGCTCAAGCAGTCGCTGTGTAAGAGCAGGAGGTCGTCGGCCCTCAGCGCGCTCACTGGAGACGATGACTTCTATGACGCTGTGTCAGGTCAGCAGCCCGCAGGCGACTCACATCTGCCAGCACGCTCGTCCGTAAATCTCAGGTCTCTGCTTTGTGTTGGTGTAGTAATTAGTGCAAACGCGTTCGCCTGAGTGGATGAACTGAATTCAGACGTCTGAACGCTGAGAGACGTTTGTCAGTTTGAATCATTTCAGCTTGAACAAACCTCAAACGGGCCCCAGCTCGAAACAAATAAAAGTGATAGATGTTATTTCCTTTCATCCCAAAGGCTGTCGCTCCACAGGATGTTTCTAGAACCCTGTTGGTGCAGCAGAGCGCTGTTTCCTATGTGGGAATCCGACACAAACAGGCAGCCACAGTGAAGCTGCTACAAAAAAAACTAACAAAGTGAAGCAAGATGGTGCTGTCAGATTGGGTTTGTACCGCACCGCTTCACAACAACCCATGACACCCGCGTTTGAACTGTTCAGCAGAGGCTGGGCTGCATGGAGACAGACAGGACATCAGCGAAAACATGCACGTCCCCGCAGTGATTACAGACATTACACTTCCTCCGACAGCCCGTCTGCGTCCTGTGGAGTCAATGTTCTAGGAGGCGTCGTTGCATTATTCACACACAGCTCTGTGTTACACCGCGGCCAGCGGCTCTCCGCCCTGGGACGCTCCGCATGAGCACGAGTGTCACAAAGTGATTGTGTTGATTGTGGTAACACAGCGGGGGGGGGGCGGAGCTGTGACAACGCCACACGCAGTCGGCCAGCGTCGAGACATTCGAATAACAACTTGTAACATCCAGCACACAAAGAGTGTGTGAGGAAGTGGAGCCTCTGCGGCCTCTCATTGGAACACGATCCTCAGGTGGGGTTTGTCTGGCAGCAGGGAGGGGCACGCTGCTGAGGACCTGGAGTTTGTCTGTGGACAGTTCACTGCCGCTCCCCCTCGGTGTGTCTGTGTGTCTGTGTGTGTGTGAGGGACCTGCCATGACCTGCCACCTGCCCCCTGTCGTCCGTCCTCAGAGTCCGACTCGGAGCTGTCTGTGAGCGGCTTCCTGTCCGTGGCCAGTCACTCCTGCGAAGAGGACGAGGGGAGAGAAACCCCCCTTCGCAGCAGCCTCCGCCATCCCGGCGCACTCAGGGGGGCTACCGGAATGTCTGGGGAGGGTAACCATGGCAACCCCTCAGCCCAGTGCAACGGAGTCAAGAAGCACAGGTGGGACCGTTTCCATTTTAGTTGTTGTCAGGCTTGTTGGAGGAGGAGGAGGAGGAGGAGGAGGAGGAGGAG
>JBBMJM010164300.1:0-13559 GCA_037832705.1 Centriscus cristatus | reverse complement strand
ACTCCCTTCTTCTCTCAAACCATTGGTCTTCACTGGCCCTCCCTGAAACCAGGACCCAAGACACCACGACCTGGATGACTGAGAACCTTCATAGACGACTTACATTATAATACACATTGACTGGCTGATTGACTGAAGTGTAGATTTAGAATATGAGAGCAAAATATGTAAAATAAAAGCAGACATTTACAAACAAAAGACAATACACATATTTGATAAGAGACGTGAGAAGTGTATCTGAGAAACTCCCAACCTGTCTCTATAAATAATACATGACATAAACAAGCTTCCTGGTCTAATCTATGCATCTATACACTCATTTCAGATATTGATGAGTCGTTTCATTTCTAACTTAACTGTGACAATGTAAACATATGTGCTATATACATTTCATTATGTGCAATATATTAGTGCTGCATTTTTCAAATCTCTGGTGAAATTATATTTTCACCCGTAACCATAATTGGAAAAACTTTTGATAATCCAATTAATTATCAAAGTACAATATAATCTAAACATAACGTGCATAAACCACATAAAGACACACACATTACATTTGAGTGGAGTATGTACTGCATATATTTGCTCATGTGTACCCAAACACATACACATACTGTAATACACCCCACACACACACACACACCATACAATTTATAGCTATATGCATATGATTATCTCAATATACTCCTAAAATATTCATACTATACATAGGAAAGAAACAAATAAAACAACCATATAAATGAACGGTGTCCTTGTAACACTCAGTGATACCCAACACCTCCCTCGACCCTGTACCTTTTAAAGATTGCGTCTTTGCCTAATCGGAATTTTTGGAACACAGGAGCTTTGGTTTGATATTCAGAAAGAAGTGACGGCAGAGTGAGGCCTCTGTGTGTTTGCACCGCGTTCGACTCACCTGTGAGCGTTCCGCTCCTCGTGTCCTCGTTCCTTCCGTGTGTTACGGTTATAAACTCGCGAGAAAGTGCGTTTAGGTATAAATACAATAACTATGTTGACGACGTTACGTCGGTGAGTTGATTTTGGCGTTAGAAACATCTAAGTTAATTCGAGCACGCCCCATTTCTGAACAAGTGTCAAACACGTCCGCCACACAAGCGACACGTTACACCCGGTGCATTGTGGGAAACATAGGCAGTTACGTCAGTGAGCCTCTCGCTTACTGACAGAAAATACCATTTAACACCAATGTGGTTCATCAGAAGTTGTTTTTATTTACTCCATATCTTCATTTGATCAACGATTTATAGGTGTGGACTCAATGGTCTGAAATAACAACACAACTCACTACAACGTAAACTACAAGTCCCACAATGCAGAATGCCTGCACTTCGCTCCCAGGTCATTCAACTTTCAATAGACTGCAACAGTATGTGCTTTCAGAAATGATGATGATGATGATGATGATGATGATGATGATGATGATGATGATGATGATGATGATGATGATGATGATTTTGACTAGAATTAAGACAAATATTCTTGGTTAGATTTAGAATTTTTGCAGTGCATGCACAAGTGCACAAGCTGTCATGGTCAAAAGATTGTAAATGCTACAATAATAATATTGTGCCTCTGTTACGTTACATCTATTACATCTGTGAGATTTAGTAGGTGAAAGGATGAATGGATTCAACAATACATACGTCTCCACTTTCAAAATGACATAGGATCCAGGTTAAATGTCACTTTGTGACCCTGATGTTTACTTCTTTACACCTGTGACACAAATATCACAGTAATTATGCTTTGAGGACACTTGAGAGAGACACAAACAGCTTGGGCTTTGAAAATGTCACCTGCTCCCACAATCTTCAGCCTGCATCTCAGCTTGACACCCGCCTCCTCAGCTGCTGACGTTATAACTGAGACGACATGTTTTGTTTGTTAGTAAGTGAAGACAGGCTGAAAATAGGCGTTGAAATTCACAGCTTGGAGCATTTTTAGCCCTGGTGAGGAGCCAAACCGTGGAAACCCGGCAGAGGTCGCCTTCCAAATCAAACAAACAGGATCATTTATTAGTCTGCACACACACACAAAACACATGCAGCCTTGTATACTGAGAACACAACAGTAAACAGAAGCTGTGTGTATCTTCAGACAATGTTGTCACATAATGAAGTTTGTTATTTTTGTAAAGCTGCTGCCGGGAATGTTTTATTTATTTCTTTTTTTTTCTTCAGTAGTGATGACCTCAATTTTCAAGGTTAAAACAGGGGAAAAAACAAAACAAAAAACCTAGATGAAAGCCAGCGGGCTCATTGATTACTGAGATAAAAACACCTCGTATATCACTTGGTTCCTGCAAATGGTCATTTTATTCTTGGATAGGATCAGATCAAGAGTGCAAAGGATCCAAAGTTAAAAGCTAACCGGAGGTTTGCGTGACACTTGAGTGTGAGTGGATCCAAATGTGTTTGGGTTTGGTCCGTGGAGTATAGACAGGAAACTGGATCAGGAAACCAGAATATCCCACAGGGAAACTTCCCATGAATCTGACATCACATACCTCTGCTGTTTTGTTTTGTTTTTCAAGGAGCTGACAATCAAGCAGTGAAATCAGGTCTCTATTTTTGACAAATGTCTATTGGAAAAACAACTTTTTTCTGTTGTTAAAAGCTAAATACTTTCAGGTGGCATCTGTATGAGCCTAAATAGTTATGTTTACTCTCTGGGAGCAGAAAGAAGGTGTAAGTTGTAACCAGGACAAATCGGCAGAATTGTCAGTTCACAGTTGCTGAAACGGTTAAATGTTGGTTTGATTTCTGTCAGTCTACGTCAAAATACAAACAAATTCTGCCTTTTTTTTTTTCCTCATTTCAAATTTTTTCCTGGAAAAGGCCCCAGGGCAAAACGCAGCAGCCTGCAGTGTTTGTTGACACAGTGATGTCATTAGCAATCAGTTTGAATATCCTCAAGGTCATCGCTCAACTCTGGATGTTAGATCCCAATGAACGAAACAGGAAACAAATGAAAACATGCAGCATGTGAAGCTGAAGTTGTTCGTGTCCATGTGGGTAATTTATCAGCAGGCTGTTCGTCCTTTTCTGACCAGTCACTTCCCAAAACAGCACCTGGAAGAAACTGGCACGAATGCAGATTGTCAGTCTCCACGTCCTGGTCTTGCGACTTATTTATGTGCAAACAGCGACATCCGGTGGACATTTATGTTTATTACCGAATTGAATCTGTTTGCTTTGAATCTCATGACGGTTTAAACCGACTCTCGAGGACCGGTTTGGAAACCCCTGGTTTAAGAGCAACATTCATACATCATCTTCCGGTTGCTGTGGTTACGGGTGCAATGAGTACCCTCACAGGATTTTACAGCAACTGTGAAACAACACGGCAGAGGGAATGATGCAAAATTATATCGTTTGTATTTCTGAGTCTGGAACATTTCAACGTCAATTGGTGAGAAGTGAACGCGCCCTCTGCTGGACATGTACAGTCACGTCAAGTCAATGGCACCTGGTTGTAAGTTTGTCACGTTGGTATGCTAGCTGAGGCTCATGTTACTTGGTTACTGATCCTGGCAGTTGTACATTCCTCCTATTGATTTGTTTGATATCATCAGCAGTGAATAAATGCCATATAAAGACACCAAGATGGGACATGTTGGTGGTTTAATCTTGAATGCTGAGAGCAGAGGGACAACAGAAAAGTCTTCACAGTGTTGCGTTTAGCACAGTGTCGTACACTACGGTTTCTGAGTGAAGGCACAAAACAAGACACACGAGGATCAGATTTGGATCAAACCGTTTGACACAACATAAACTTTATTTTGACGGCAACGTAAAGGTCGCAGAGTTGCAATCAAACCAGCGTTACTCATACTTGCTGAGTCACAGAAGAAGACTTAAACTCTCAAACCTATCAAACAACACCGACGTCAGAAAAAGAAGCTACCCGACCTCTGCTGACCTGCAAGAACCCTGTTGATTGTCCAGTGTGCATCACTTCCTGCTTCCTGCTTTAGTTTAGTGCAACGTCTCCATCAAATACAATTAAAATAAATCCTGCTACAAAACTACACAGTAGTACTAGTATAGAACAGTATTTTAGAGGAACATGTTTGCTACATATGAAGCATGCTCTCACAGTAACATGATAGCTACATATGTTGAAGAAGTATCTTCAATGACGCAAACATCCGAGGCATCTCACACGGTCCTACAAACAGCGTTCAACGTTAAAGGCCTGTGCATACACAAGAGAAATGTGTCCTCAAACACACAACAGTTGTTGGACACCACACAAGAAAAACAAAGTTCTGCCCTGATGGGAGAAATACATTTCTGTGTATGTATGGGCCTTTATGCTGCTGTTTGTTATTTTTAAGCATTTACAAGAGTTTGTATCGTTGTACAGTCTTGTTAAAGTTTCTCGGCTACCTCGACATGACACAAAATACCTGCATATACAAAATATCTATGACCACCATCAACAGATACAAAGATACATTTGACACAGAGTACCACTGTTACATTTACATTCTTCTCATTGGACGAGAGCAACAGAGGAATGACCCACTTTTATGCTTCTTATCGTAAATATAATCATATACTATGCGTTCACAACACGCTAAGTCACTTTGGACAAAAAGCATCGACAACGACGTCATTTTTTAAAAATCACCGTATCGCTTCAGTGTGAGCTGTATATTATCTCCAGAGTACATTCGTTTTGTGCGGGGTGTCCTCCGGGACCTGAGCCGAGCGGTGCCTGTACGATCTCAGCAGCAGTGACGGTTCATCGTGGGACAGATGATACTCAACTGCTTTAACAGTGTAGTTAGCTTAGCTTGTTTATTAGCTCCACTGAACTGTTCCTGGCCTGGTGCTCCTTCTTTGACTCTTGGTGAACAGACCGGACCCCCTGAGGAACAACGAGGTACTACGAGAGTATAGTTGCTAGCCACGTAGCATGCTAACATCAGTAGATAGCTGTGATACAGAGCAGGTTTTTTCCTGTTTTGTTGATCAACAAAATGTGAAGTTTTCTTAAAATTTTTTTTATCCCCAGATGTATGGATTATTTTAGCAGTGGATGAATTTGTGTTTAGGAAAAATGTCAAATACAAATGGAAGTTTGCGTCCAAATAATTCAGCTCAGAGGAACCAGAGAGTATCCACGTTTGTGTTCCGTTAATGACAATCTAAAATTAGTTCTTGTATTGTTCCTTTGCATCAGCTTCACAACTCCTCCATCAACCTTGTTTTTAGTTGCCTTGCGTTCACAAACACATTTTGTCTAATTAATCTCCGTTCAGTTTAAACGGTTTATGTGTCCCGACGTGGACGGATTTACTGACAGACAGTTAACACGTCTCCAAATGTTACTGCACTGACCCGCTGACTCCTCCTCTCTATCAGTCCGCTGTTTTACGCCTCGTACCCTGCGGACCGCCGCCGCCGGTGGTTCCAGATGTCGTCTCTGTGCTCGGGTCGGCAGAACAGCCTGGACGACTGGGCCAGCCGCTCCCGCTGCTCTCGCTCCTGGTCCAGTTCACCTGCTGGCTTCGGAAAGGGGGCGTGGCTGCTAGACTGGAATGAGGAATGAGTTCTGTTGTCGTGGAAACCAGATGAGGACAGCTGACACCCTGCTGACCTGGAATTGTCGCACAGACGAGAAAGTATCAGTATTCTCTTAAAACACAACTCACTGGCTCATCACAACATCAACCGCCCGTCAACCGCCACGTGCTTCTGTCATGTGGTCACATGATGACATACTCACCTGCTTTTTGTCATTCTGTGAGGTCCGTTATCATTTGGACGGGGCTGCTGAGGAGATAGAACAGGTCAAAGGTCACACATACAATCAGAGACTAGTTCACTGTGTGTGTGTGTGTGTGTGTGTGTGTACCTGGTAGTGGTTGCACTGCGGCGGGCTGCCGTTAACCTGGTAATACTCCACCAGTCTCTCAGCCAAAGCGATGCGTTTCAGCAGGTTCTCGATGAAGCACTGGATTCGTACTTTACCACAGGTCTCCTGCCGCGCAGCCACTTCCAGAAACTTCTGGATGGTTATCACCTCCCTGACACACAGACATTCCATCAAGCCTGAGTGACATCACTGATGTTTGCTGGTGTTTTTCACCTACATCTCTTCCACTGTCGCCAGTGGCGTTGTCACATGTGTTCGCCCAGCGGCTGAGGGGAACGTCCCTTTCTTACGCCCTTTGTTACAGCTACTTGACATTTATCTCCAGCTTGGAAGCATCTTCAAAGTAGTCTGTGGATTTTGGGGGTGCAACTATATGCAAGAAACTAATCCTGTTTATGATTTTCACAAATATTCATAATATAAAACCCTGATCAAGGTTAATCTTTTGGCTAAAAATGAATAAAAAGTCAAAGCAGTTGACAGTTTACCTCTCGCGACGTTCCAGCTCGTTCTCGGAGGCGTTGAGCTGCTCCCTCAGTGCAGCAATCACCATGACAGCCACGTCCACCTGCCGACTCAGCGACCTCTCCCTCTCTGCCACCTCCTTCCTCTCCTGGGCCAGGTGCTGCGAGTGAGCGCGCTCGCACAGGAGCGCCGTGTCGGTCTTAGCCAGCTCTTTGCTCACCTGGGCCAGCCGGCGCTGCATGGTGCCGTCCGCTGCCCGTAGGATGCTGGCCAGTCGGCGGCGCACTGCGGCTGAGGCTGCTGCCGCTTCCAAACCGGCGTACGAGCTCTGCTCTGGTGGTGAAGGAGACATACCACCGCTGTGACTGACTAGTCCGACACACGCAGGCGTCCAGTACAACGTCATGTGACGTCGGTCCTGCAAACATGACCTCAGAATTCTTACATCATAAAAGATGAATCAAACAGGAAGTAAGAGCCCCTGAACGTGTAGCTATGAAGGTGATAAGGGCATGTGAGATACTCATTGTAAAAACTGACCACAAACGCAGAGAAATAATTAAAAGTTACCTGTGAATATCTGATTGGATTCATGAGCTGTGCAGAACTTGGCGTAAATGAATCCCAAAGGCAATAAAGTATGATTGTGTTCTTTTTCTAGTCGAGACTTATCACTACTTCATGAGCATGAGTACGCACCAACCAGGTCCTGGTCCTGGTCCAGGTCCAGCTCATGATGGTTGAGGTGATGCTGTGGTGTGTTTTTGACAGACACTTTAGCATCCTCCTCGTCTCTGTCCGTGTCGTCTTCATCGTCCTCCACCTCGTCTCCTGGGTCTTCGTCGTCAGTCCCGCCTCTCTCCTCAGCCTGCGTCCCCACCCCGACACTCTGGGTGCGCCGCCTCACCGAGCTGTAGCAGTGGAGGAGGAAGCTGCTGTCTCTGCTGTCGCTGAGCGAACGCACGTGAGGCGGACGGCCAGTGCTCTGCTGCTGCCCCCTGCGGGTTGGGAGGCTCATCTCGTGCCAGGGGATGGCTGCAATCAGTGGGTCTGGGAGTTTCCCAGTGATGCTGAACCCACTGGTGATCAAATCCGGCGAGCGGTACGAGTGTCTGTACTCGAGGTGTGTACGGAGTGAAGCCAGGCTGCCAAAACGCTCCTGCTCGCCACAGCGGGGGCAGCGGAAAGGGCGGTCGCATGAAGTGATGGGGTCAGCTACAGCACCGCAGGCCTGGCTGTCCCTGTCTAAGAGGAAAGAACCAGAACCCCTGGAACAAAACTTCTGCTGCATCACTCCACCTGGGTATACAGATGAGAGTAATACTGAAACATGTCATCTATTCATTGATTATTGGTTGTGATCTGTTAGTTCCTGGCGCTGACTTATAGGGTAACTGGAACCAACTTGTCATTCTTCTGTCAAGGTCTGGAGATCTGGGAGATTATGTGACTAAGAAGACACACTTAGTGAGCTGTAAATAATCAATTAATGACTATAAACATTGTAAAAGCTCCAGTTTCATAAGAACCACTTAAATTCTCCCTTAGCATAGAAAAGAAATGCATGTTCATGTTTGCTAATACTCCAGAGCCTATTTCTCCACAAACACAGGTCGGGAAATAATTCAGACTTCCTGAAGATCAGATCAACATACATTTGTTCCCATTCCCTCTCCCCGTGGCTGGCTGTCAACAAAAGAAAAAAGAAAAAAGAAAACAAAAAAAAGAAAACAGACCATTTCATTTCATTCTTGGAAATGAGAATCGAATGAGCCAAAGAAGAACCTGTTTGATGTTGTTGCGGAGTCATTTATCACGGTGGATATAATAGATTCAATACAATTTCATTTATATTGGTATGGCCCAAGATCACAATTACAACTGATTGGATGGAGGTGTTACAATTGTACACAACATATAACATTTAATTTTAATTGCCTAATTTGCCATAATGCCTCCAGGTTGGGCAGATGATTGAGAGGGGACAATGTAATTTACAATTGCACAGAGTAAAAGAGTATATCTCCATTTCTATGTGTAAATTGTATAGCACTTCAGACACTTGGTTTTCTAAGACGCATTAACTCAGTGAATGAAGTCAGGAGAACAGGTGGAATGGCAGCAGGTCACCGACCATTTAATCAGTCGAAATATTTCAAGAATCTGCATGTAACAGGTTCATTCAATGGCATCGCTAGCTAACAGCTAGCAGAATTAGCGAGGCTAACGACAGCTGGATACCGAGCACGATGACACGCAAACCGGACGTTTCTCACCGTTCTCGATACCGACTGGTTTCAAATGGACCTCTGGTCGTCACTGTCCGGAGGACACATGTCGTCCACTGTGGAACACAACCGCCTGCATGATGTCATTCATTCAAGAGACACAGCGAGGACCCGCGTCAAGTGACAGACAAGTGACAGACTCACTTCCGGTTAACCTCTTCAAAATAAACACATCCGGTCAAGATTTTTATTTAAAAAAACATTGCGATAAATTGCATTGATACATATGAAACATTGAGACATATGATACATTTGTCATTTCGCATCAAAATTCATTAAATCTGCTTTCCCTGTTGGGGGCTTTTTATATTTGGGTATCAGACACAGTTTTTTTTGTCGCAGCTTTGTATTTCTTACATTTGGGCCGGCATATTGTACAACCACAAACTGAATTTATTACACATTGAAGGATGATGCTGATACTTGAAGACGTTTCCTTTAGTTTGTAATTGACTAGAGAGACTTCCAAGTTGGGTTTCTAACGCCTTCAGAGTCATGTGACCCATAGACCCTCTATTGATACATTGAATATATTGTATCAATGTATTGATACATTTATTTAAAAAACAACTTACTTCACGTTATCATTTCATCGGACATCTTCTTTAAAAGATAATATACTGATGATGTGTGTTTTACTTGAAAGGCATTTTTTACGTCAGTGAAGGAAAAAAATGTTTAAGGTGAAGAGAAAATCTGACACACCAGTGTTGAAGTCTGTCTCTTTACATTTTGAATCTATGTCTGAAATTTCTATTTCAGAGTGGTACAGCCTGGAAGAAAGCTGAGAGGTCCTGTGTCCCTCGAACCAGTGGACGTGACGGGAGGATGATGGCTAAGCTGTCATTCACTCCCTCTCCCTACAGGAAACACGAAACACATTTGAGAGCTCTTTCAACAACAGACTCCTTCATCCTAAGTGTGTGAAGGACAGGGGTATCATAGGTCCTTCCTGCCGTCAGACTTTATATCACAACTTTACCACATGTACTCACACATTCAGATGCTATGCACATTAATATAGATTTAAACAACAAATTACAACATTGTGGCAATATTTAATATATTAATATTAATTTCATTCTTATTTATATCCAATGTCATTTTTAAAAATGACTTATCCACCATTGGACATTTTTGTTACCCCTGTATAAACAGCATGTTGAACTATTTTTGATTTATAGATTATCTATTATTCACACATTTGCAACAAGTTGCTATGTATTGGTCTCACCGCTAGATGGTGTCTGCAGACAAACTTTTCGTCCTCCAGGTCTGTTCTTCTCTCCTGATGCAGCCTGTTTCTCTGACGTGAGAGGGTTTCAGTGTCCCAATGATGACATTTCTTTATGTTAACCTGCTGGAACTTTTGTGGTCTGATTAAAAAAAAAAAAAAAAAAAATCTTTGACTTTCAGTATTTTCACTCCTTAGAAAAACAAAAAAAGATTTAGCGAAGTTGAATACCATCTTGCACATATTGGCACAGTGCAAACTTTGTAGTCAGGTGTCAGAAAACTCAACAAATAATAATTTGATTCAGATTTCTTTGGTTCATTCAATTGAATTCATACAGTTTACATCTGTGAAGACCTTCCTAGTTTACAGTATTTCTTGAACACCTGCCTAAAACATTTGCACATTACTGGATATGTTACATATTATATATAGCATAATACAAAAGCTACAGATCCACCAAATTAATTTTTACAGAGCACAAACGCTCTCTGTGTCCTTTCCGCACCAGTCTGAGCTAAACCAGGTTTGCATGTGGTTACATCTCTGACCTGAGCGCTGATTTAAACCAGAGAGCGAGTGGCAACCGCACTCAGAGGTCTCAGGTATTTCCGAGGCCTGTGGTGAAAGTGAGGCAAAGCCGCGAGGGGCCTCTCGCCGCATCTGAGCAAAGGGGAAGAATCCATAGAGGAGGTCTGGGGGCTTTCCTGAAGAAGGAGGGGGAAGATGGAGCCTCGTGCCCCGGGGGCCTCTGGGATAGCACAGCAGGAGACAGGGAGGCGGAGGTCATGGCAAAGGACACTGCATGAACATTTAAAGAGCAGAAAGAGAAGCAGTCTAAATCTGTAATTCAGGCTTATTCGGTAATTCACTTCTGTGTTAACGTTAAGTTAATAATACGTCCCGTTCTGGGGGAACAGTCCCCTGAAAAACACTCTGCAGGGTTCTGTGACAACCACAGCACACATTTGTGTAGGTGGACAAAAGTGCTGTAAAGAACACATCAACCAGTAAACTACACTAAAGCCGTGCTGGCCAAACAGACGCGTGGAAGACAATGACTGCTGACTCATTCTATTAGCAGTGCCGTCCATTAGCATTAGCTTTCTTGCTAAGCTGTTCTTATTCACACATGGCTGTACGTCTTGTCCTGTAGCCACTGAACAAATGTGACCGTTAGGATCATTTAGTAAGATCATTATCTAATTAGCTTCAGCACAGAGACCGGCGTGTAAGGGTGGCTCCAGATGTGTGACACCTGTCAGCTGCTGCTAATCAAACACCGATGGTGGAATTGTGTGTGTGTGTGTGTGTGTGTGTGTGTGTGTGTGTGTTGGGATGGGGGTAATATGACAATCATGTGGTTGTCTTCCTGAATCAGAAATGAACATTACTTGCATTCTCTTCCAACAAAAAATGTGAAGAATACAGTGTATTATATGTATGTATGTTATATATATATATATAAATTCCTTGATTACTTCCCAGGATGTAAACTGAAGCTTAATTGCTGTTTTGGGTGAGAATGACTGATTAATATGTAGTTATAGGTAAAGTGGATGCAGAGGTTTCCGACAACGGCCGTCTTCGATCATCACATAGTTTCCTGTCCTCTGGGATGTCTGGAAGCTTTGGATCACTCATCTCCCTACGTTCCTCCGTCTACCTCCGTCATCACTCCACTGCCAGCGCCTGTTTGGTTTCAGTCTGCGTTTACCTCTGCAGCGGCTGTGCTGGCTACCACACTGTTTGATGGACAGCTGCACGGTCTCCTGTCAGCAGCAGGAACCTAGAACCCCAGACAGAAAGGCCTCATAGGAAAAAAAAAAAAAAAAAAATTTCAGAGGATGCAACAGGTCAGCCTCTTGTCTGGTTCCAGTAGAAAGTTGGAAACAACAAAAGCCGTCCTCCTCCTCAACATTCAGTATCTTATGTTAAACCTCGCTGCACGCAGGAAAACAAATAAACACAGTATAAATACAAATGTAAAACAACATAATTCCATGATATTGTTGCCACTCATTCGTAAGCTGTTTTATATTTGTACTAATTATTTATATGATCCCAAGAAAAATCATTTACATTGACCATGATGAATGTTTGACAGGTGAGAAGTTCAACTTAAATACGTTATAACCTCGGTTGTCTCAGCAGTGGCAGAAACCCTCGTCTGAGCCGGTTTGCCGGTCACTTGTCACCCCGAGAGGCCAATTCTCTTTAGCTCCCCTTTCACCACTCAAACACCAAATACCGCCGGGTCAGACTGAGGGAAAGCCGCTAGGCGCCGAGTTGCAATTAGATGTTCCATTATATAAAGGCATATTCAGATAACAGGGGCACCAATGGGGTCAGGACGTGCCTTTTGTTGTGGGATTAATGAGATTTTTAATAATACAAAAAAATGCCTCCTTCCTTATTGTAATGACCTAATGAGTGTGTTGGTGGCACCGGGCCATGTTGGTGGGAAAGTTGAGCCTGTCCCTTAGTGCCCCCCCCCCCCCTTGCCTTACCCCTTCGTACTTTCCCTGCACCTGCATCCCCCTCCCAGTACTGCCCCGTGCTTTCCGGACCCCTCCTCCAGTGTTTGTATTCAAGGCTTCGAACCAAACGAGTGTTTAATTACCATAAAATGCTTGCGGCATTTAGCCCTCTGGCACAATGAATGGCAACATAGAGCTCATTGAGGTTATCAACAAGGGGACCACTGGTCAATTGGGTCATTGATTTGGATTGTTTGACAGACCTGGAGCCAAGGCCGCAGGAGCAAGCAAAGTTCAAAAATCCCCCTCAGTTGAATCGAGAAGTTTGTCACAGAATCTGTTGGAAGGGGCTGTCAGGAGCGATTAGGGGGCATGAAAGGCCTCAGCGATCAAACGGGGCCTGTCCCAACGCTGCACATTTAATTAGAATTTGCATGTCTTTGTTCCTGACCCTTCAGCAGGCATGATCTGATTACAAGGGTGAACAGTTAGCACAGAGGAAAGGGGAACTTGCAATCTACTACCACGCTTATTTGTCCACCAAAACCTTTTAAAACCCGTCCTCGCTCAAACCACCGCTGCAAAGGCAACAAAACAGGATGCTCAGGTGACATCCTCATTCTGCTTCGTCTTCATCTGTCTCCTGGTGAATTGTGGGAGTTCAAGGATAGGACAGCGGCACCAAGGCTCGCTGGCTCATTAATTGGGAGGCACAGCGCCCTTTCACCTTAATGATGTAGGGTGACGGTGCAAATGGTGAGAGGCCATTGGCTCGCAGCTCCAGCGTTTGAACGTGCCACCAGTGGTGTTCCAGAGTGGAAAAGGGCAACGTGGAACAAAACGGCGCTTTCTTCTTGTTTTTTTTCAAATTTTCTTTCTTCTTGCTCTCCTTTGTTCTTCTCTTCTGCTTTACTCTTGCGTTCTCTCCTTTTCCTCTCTTCTTCCTCCTCTCACTCATGTCAGACCCAAACGTTGGAAATATAACTGTTGTTGAAAAGGAATTTTTCAAAAATTTTTTCAAAACCTGACAAGATCAGATATTCTCAAGCTTTTGTACATAGATCTTTGGGTTTAGTTTTTCACAGCTCCTTGTGAGCGTCGCTTTCCATTCTCCCCTTTTGAATTCTTGGTGTTTTTGACATCTGACCTTGTTTTTTCCAAATAAAATAATTAAGTGTATGTTTT
>JBBMJM010164094.1:3538-16224 GCA_037832705.1 Centriscus cristatus | reverse complement strand
AAAAAAATCGATCGTTGGTGTTTCACAACACGGAGGCAGCGTTCCCACAGACGAGGGAGGGTGGGCAGACTGAAAGGCAGAGTAGACAGCGAGGACGTACCTGATGAACGTGGACTCTACTGGGTCATACAGGGACATGAGCACTTCAGCGTCCTCCCCGATCTTACACACCACGTTCTTCAGAGTCACAAAGAGGCCAAACGCCGGTGTGGAGGCAAACTTTGCCTGCCTGGTCAGATCGATGTTCTGCCTCTGAGACTGTCGGGAGGGAAACAGAGGATTAACGCTCGATATTTGCCACGATTACACTGCTTCTTGTTGTGTGCAAGTCGCCCTCGGGTCTGTGTCATTTGAAAAATGAACCTGGGATGGACAAGGATCCGAGAAGCTCCGGTACGAGGAACGGGAGCAGACCGGAGGTCAGTGTCCTGAGACTATTAAATGTCAGCCGCCGGCTGTGTCTGACTAGAAATGTATTGAGACATAAGAGCGCCAATAAATCCAACTTATCCTTGGCCATACATTCTTCACTGAGATAAAAGCCTCCTTCTTCGGCGCAGCATTTACAGTAAAAAGCCGGGATGACTCCCGAGACGCCCTTCAAAAATATGCTGAGGCCACATGGTCAATATTCATCGTGTTGACCTGGACCCTTTCTTAGTGGCGATGCATAAGCAATGAAGACTGCTGGTCGAGAAGGTCGCACAAGATGAGCTAACTGCAGGGCACTTAGCACCTGGCGCGTGTTCAAACTGCCAGCCTGACGTTCAGGTAAGGGATGCCCCTGGCACACCACGGGAACGCCGTGGGACCATGCAAATATCCCATAGATCAAGGAATGGGTCGGGTATTCCTGTTGAAGGGTTTGGCCCAGAATTGAATCCAAAAGGACTCTACGCTCCGTAGCACGTCATGCTGCTCTCAGACACACACACACACAAATCAATGGTAGAACACAATCTCCCTGATGTGGTGGCAGCTTCACCTTCTCCTCTTGGATACGGTCTTCGATTTGTTTGGAGGCCTTCTCGTGCGCTCTGAACAGGCTGATGGTGCTGGTGAGTTCTGGGTCCAGAATGTTTCCGTCTTTGTTTCGGACCACAAGGTCTAGATCCAGGTACCTGCCGAGAATAATTACCAAAAAGCTGAGAGAGAACGAGACACCAAAAAGAAGATACCGGATTATCCTACAGGAGGTGCACCAAGGAACACGTGTTCGCTGTGCACCGTTTTTTCCCCCACTCCCCTATTTTCAAAGCTCGTCTTTCTTGTCCAACTCCTCCTCCTACGGTGCGAGTCAGCGCGGACAGAAGAAAGCTGCCGACGTGCAGTAAAGGTGCTTCATCACACTGTCACTTCCTGCTTCTGCAGAACAAAATAATCTCTTCTCTGCCTGGTCAAACGACTTGGATCTCCCCCCCCCCCATCTGAGTGTTCTATCAATTTTCTCAGCCCAAAGCCTCTGAAGCAAAGACCTGTCATAGTGTCACTTCATCACCAAACACACGAAAACACTTCCACTTTTGCGATGCAAAGAGACGACCTGCCGCCTTCCGTTGACAGACACTGCTGACGTTCTCCACAAGGGTTCTCAGGCCGACGAGAGGAAAAGATGAGGGGGGAAAGACAACCCATCGAAAGATCAGATGCTCACTTGTTGCCGTAGTCGATCTTGGAGGTGACTTTCTGCTTCAGCTCGCTGAGCTCGTCTTGCGGGAGGGTGCCAGACAAGATCTGGGAACGCCACTCGATGAGGTCGTAGATCATGTCGCGGACAGAGTTGAACATCTCCCGCTTGTCGCCCTGTCAACAGAGACAGATGACCGGGGGAGGGGGAACAGTCACCCCATCTGTGCATCCACATCCGGAGTTTCTTTTATCTATTCTATTTTCTTTCCATTGCATTTATTTATTTATATATTGTTGGAAATGCTGACGTGTCGTGGACATTATTAGGCTGTACTGTCTATTCATTAATATGATCACATAATTAATACATTATTAATAGTATTAGAATTAAAGTTAACATTCCTATCTTGCTAAGCGTCAGGAGGTAACTTTTTTTTTTGGTGAATCAGCGCTTCACAAATCAAATCGGACTGGACGTGAACGACGTGGAGCTCTGATGTTCATCCTCCGACAGGGAAGCGGACACTGACCTTGAGGGAAGGAGAAGCTGGCTTACCACATAGAGGTCTCTCCAGATTGAAGCCCACTCCCGCAGTGTGGTGGTCACTTCCTGAACCAGCGGCAGCTCAGTGGGAATCACTGTCTCCTTTTGTCTGAAGTGAGCAAACATGATTCTGGGTGTTAAAGCTATTTCCTCTGCATACTGAAACAATGTGTGTGTGTGTGTGTGTTCAAATTCATTTCACATCCTTGTTTCAATTATTTACTGACAATCCTGTGAATAGAAAACTGTCTGTTCCTCAAGGCTTTAACACCGACTGTGAAGTCGTTTTGTAAGTGAAATCAAAGCAGACAGATCACAACAAAAAAAACAGTGTCACGGGTTGTGCAGCTACAAACACACGTCACATCATATCAGGCTCTTTCCACTGAAACTAACTCAAAGGATGTCCTCTCGGTAGATCCCAAAAGAAGCCAGGAGCACACGTTTAATATTTATTTGTGCACTTGGTTATGTTTTGTGCCTTGTTTGTTTTTCTCAGGGGTTGTTGTGGGGAGTAGACTGTTAGTTTAGACCTTTTTTTTTTTTTTTTTTTAATCGCCAACGTAAGCATTGCTGCCAACGTCGACTGGGAAAATGAATTTAAATTACATTTAAAAAGACAGACGGATCCAGAAAGTGTAATATAATACACATACATGCAGAAGTCATTTTTGTCCTTTCAATTAATGTGGACACTGGTCTCCCCACTGTAATATATGGAAATATGACTTTGTGTCACTTATCATAGATCAATATCCTTTGATCCTTCCTGTTTGTTTTCTTCAGTTTTTCTTCAAAGGTGTAAATATTGCATATGTTATCTTACCCGCTGCCCTCAACTGTTGCTTCCTTCAGGTGTATGTAACACGCGGGAAATATGCCCTGGTGGGGGGGGGATCACAATGCAAACAAAGTTCACCTCTCGTTATTGAGCCAAGAGACAATATCATTGAACAGATAAATCATATTTACAAGCCACTCACCTTTTTCGATTTCCTTCTCAGCCGATGCCCTCTGTACCAGTCTGATACCCACCGAGGGAAGAAACACGGAGAAAATCATTTACTTTGTCCATTTACGATTTGCTGTTGAACTAGTTAGACGAGCACCAAGTGCTTGTGACGACATGAGAACAAGAGAACAAAATATACTACATATAGTGGATAGATGGAATAGGAGGGGAGATTTATATGTTTCTTTTTTTCTATTCATTTTTCTTTCTACGTTAATCCGTTTTGTATTACACCAGTATCTGTATGCAACAACACGTAACTACATAACAACATGCTCGACATTGGCGCGTCAACTCGGATCACAGATGTCATCAGTAAGCCAGCGCTCACGTTCATATGTCTCCAGGATGTGCACTGTGTCTCCAATCTGCAGGGACAGCTCCTCCTCTCCGCGGGCATCGTAGTTATAGATTGCTGAGAAGGAGAGGGCAATATAAGAAAAGGAGATATTAAAGGAGGGGGTGGGGGGGGCAATAAAGCATTTAGCTCCCTGGTGGTGCTTATTGTTTGCGGCTACAGCGTGTAGTAGAGGGATCACACATCCACAGGAAGTCCACCCACGCAGTCTGACACACTGAAGGAGCTGGATGCTGGGACCAGACACCATGGATGGTGTAATATCAACACAGTTCCATCACCAGAGAGAAGAAATCAATTAGAAAATGCCACATCTTGTTCAGAAAGAAACAGAAAAAAAGAGATCATAAAAAAGGTTTGTCTACATCTGACACTAAACGTTTCCTCCCGTTTACATCTTTAAATTTTTTCGATCAACAAGGAGACATTTATACGCGCATAGTATCATTTCAGGCCTCAACAATGTTCTGAAGTCTTAATAAAGTAATAAATCAACATTTAGAAGCTTGTTTATCCATGGTTGAATCAAGAAGACGGAGGAGGAAAGTGAAGAGCATCAATCAGGAAATGAAGCCTTGCTTCTTGTTTGTTGTTGTTTACACACGCTGTCCCGAGACTCTCGCAGTACCTTGTCTCGCAGGACTCGTGCTGAAACCACCCTGGGGATGGAGTAGAGCCACCTTTACTCAGAAAACCCAACATCAGAAGTGTGTGCAACCTGTTGACTTCGTCACTGGGCTGATGAGTCCCTCTTACTGATTTCACAGCCAGCGCACACAGCACCTCCCGTCTCATGTCAGAGCGCCATCAACATGTCGAGGTTATGTTCCGGTGGCGATGAATTCCCTTCTGACATCACCTGACAGTACGAGCATGTTGCTGACAGAGTACCAACGACTGATCCCCCCACCAGACCACACACACACACACACACACACAGGAGGAATCGTGCACATACAAATTGCACCGGAAGCTGCGCGCTGGCATCCTGACAGCTGGCTGTGCTAACAGAGAGGACACCTGTCGGGAGGAGTGACACCTCATGCACCCCAGGATCCCCGCAGAGGTTTCCAGGGGTGAATGACAGCTTAATTAAAAAAAAGACCCTCCCTGCGTCTCCCATAATCACCTCCCATCATACGCCTTTATTTTTAATTAACGTGTGCGTGTGTGCTCGTGCGACCTGTGTTTCATGAGTGAACAGGGATCAGCAGCAGCCTGAATATCAACCGTCAGTCAGTGAAACACGCGTCTGATGCTCATCGTGTTTATCCGCAATTTAGTCGAGGACATGAAATGCCATTTGTCGCCTCTTTCATTCAGCCCTGCAACAGTTTGTTATCAAAGTGCACGTGCACGCACGTGCGAGTGCACAAAGTATTTGTGATCCCCCCCGAACAATCCAACAAACCACGCGAATCCACCAGAACGAGGGCCACGGGCTGACAATCAAACAAAAGGCCCCAGGAAATGAATTCAGTAGTTCCAACTGAAGTACAAAAGGGAGCCGACAAAGGGGGGGGGGTCAGCAAACAAAACAGAAGGTGGGATTGGGCAGAGTGCTGCATAGTCAGTACGGAGGGCTGCGCTCTATTAAACCATCATTAATAGTAGGTACCAGTTTGCAACTGGGTCAGTGGTTCAGCTGATTCAGCGTGTTATTTAATGTCAGGTGATCGGAGCGTACGCCACACAGCGTTAAAAAAAATAATAAAATAATAATAAAATAAAAACGGCCCCAGCGATCGCTCGGGATGACTCTCACACCAAACCAATGGGAGCTCAGAAACCTGGGGAGAACCCTCACTGGGCAATTACAAAGCCGACAAAAGCCAGATGATGAGAAGAACGCTGCCCAAATGACAACCATCAAACACAACTGTGACGGGTGAGACAATCAAGAGTCCAGTTTCACTCGGCACGTCAGGGTTGGATGACAGCTCTGATTACTCATAAACCGGGATTTGCATACTCAAGACTTAACTGATGCAAGTTAGATGGCAGCAAGAGAGAAGGTCCATCGGAGGATGAAGAAAGGACCATGGATTTACCTACTTCACAGTCAACGGCAATGGTTCGAACGGTGTAAAGCGGCAAATATTTAAGAATCGACGTGTCATGTTATTGATATATAAGTTATTGCTCTTTACATACTGAAAGGAAAGAGAAGAACGCATGAATCAGGGTGGGACAGACAGACAAAGAGGCTCCAAAACTCCAACCCAAAGTTTCCAAAGTCTGTGAAGCTCAACTCTCACTCCAGGGGAATCAATGCGGAGATGAACAAACACCTTCAACGGTAACATGCTGCTAATTAACTCTGACACAAGGACATAACACATTTGTGTCGTACGTCTATTAGTCAAAAAGTTATCTTTCGTTATCTTTGGCTACATAAAGAATCATTTGGATATACACATTCCCCCAGACATATTGGGCAAAAAAACATTTCACTATAAAGTGGCCTCTTTTACTTGCAGGATGTGAAGCTTGTGCATTGTACAAATGCTCAGTATTACACCTGACATGGTGACATCCCCAGTGTATGCCATGTTATTATTTTCTTAAGACGGTATAAACAGTAGCATCATTCGCCGGAGGGGTCATTACCATTCACAACATCTTACATAAGGCCGTGCCAAGAGCACTTCAAGCAGAAATGAGTGAAGGACGAGATTACAGACCCTCCCACTCACAGCTCCACTCCCTCCACAATTATCAACATCCAGACACCACGTTGATTAGAATTCTACACTCTGGGTCACTTATAACTCGTGCTGAACCACACATGGAACAACATATGATTATACTCAGATGAGAAAATAACATGGTGGTAAAGAGGGGGTGGAAGGGGGAGGGAAAAAAGAAACTGAGAATGCTAATTGGAAGGAGACTGTCACGAAGAGGCAGCAGATCTCAGGGAAAGAAGACTTTGGAAGGAAAAGGCAGAACGAAGTGAAATGACGTCAGTCTGGCCAACGTGATTTGACTCATGCAGCAGGATGGTGGGAGTAAAGGTGCTTGAGACCGAAGACTTGGTAGGATCTTCTTTATCCGACGGGTGCAGCACCATGACAGAAGATCGCTACAGTCTGAAACGTGCACAGATGGAGTCTTGAAGCTGAGTTCGTCGGTGATTCATGTGCCATTTGGTGTTTATGTCTGAGGCAAGTTTGAAGACAATTTATGACAATGGCTAAAAGTTGTTTTGGCTTTAAGTAAAAGTGAAATAGAATTTTGTGATCATCATTTTTAATTCTAATTTATTTTCTAATTAATTGAATGAACTCATTTGTATTTGTTTTAAACAATGGTTGTTTTGTTTTTGTTTTTAACCTTTGAACAACAGTTCACGTTATTTTCTACATTTTAAAAAAAGTGTAAAGGTGGTTACCTAAAATCTTTTGAAATCCACAAATGATGTACTTTTTTTTTAATTAAGATGCCTCACACATGCATTAGCTGTGAGAGAGAATCAGTTAAAAGGACCGCATAAAGAAATAGAAAAACAGATTGATTTTCCCGTCTGTCTCAGTTTCGCCGCTGAGCCGACTGTTCAACTCGCCGGCTTTGCCTCAATTAACAGTTCTCGATTGAGATTCTATGAAGTTGAAAGCTTTTATTCCAAACAACTCGAGTTTAGAATCAATCTAAATTCGATACAATCATAATGGAATTATAACGTTCCAACATGACATCACGTACAGTGAAGATGCTGCAGATTTTCATTGTGGATGCACAGAAGGAGCGCCGCTGATCCAGACTGCTCAAGTACCACCGAGCAGGGGAATTGAAATTGAATAGAATTTGAATACGTTGAATTGGGGGGGGGTGGTTCCAATCAGCCCCGAGTGGCTGAAAATGCCCATTTCTCTCCAGGCACAGTGCAGTGAATTACACTCCAGTATACACACCAGTCTATACACTCTCTCCCACAGCAGATACTATAACCTCCAAAAGATGCATCGGACCATTAATGAAGACATTTGCATGTGAATTGATCCAGGTTCCTCAGATCAGGAGAGGCCATCACTATTTTACAAATCTGTCCAACAATGGGTTGAATCATTTTTAATTTCTTAACTTTCCAGAGCAAAACTAATTATATCCCTACTTAAATTCATAGTGGGCTCCGTTTGCCCAATATGTGGTCATGCCATGATCATCTAAAAGACATTTTATTTTTAATTAAACCTGTTAAGAGGACAAGAAGTCAAGATGAGAAAGATTATTTAAATGTTGGGAATCAGGAATTGAGTCTATACAATCAATCTCCCATGGGGCCATTTCTCTACTAAGGGTTTGTAAGATTAACAGGACATGAGTTGATGAGATGGAATAATTGTGACTAAATTAACATAGTACGTTCCAACGTCAGTGTATGAATTACTCTCTGTATTAGCAGGTATATGCAGCTGCCAGACGCCAGGGACCCACTAGCGCCCCATCAAACAAACTGTCTTTAAGTGAAAAAATAAAATAAAACACAGAAGAATCTGACAAACCCTGCCCGGGTACGTCTTCCTGACAGACGTCTGCGCTCTTACTGCTCAACAATGAGACAATGAGACTTGAGCAGGAGACGATGGTTCGAATAAACATGATCATTAATTTATACTTTTTCCCTAATAAGACTTAAATAGGAGGTTTCAGTCTGAAGTGTGATAATATAAGTATAGCTTCTAATTTAGAACCTGATGTCAGGGTTCTCAGGATCGTGCAATAAAATAATCAGCTTTGTCCCAGCCTAATTACATACAACAGCATTTAGCTTTATCTTCAACTGAGATAATGTTGGTGTAATTAACCTGACAGTGGCACAAAGAGAGCGAGAGAGAGAGAGAGACAGAAGAAAGCCCAAGATCTCGCTCACGCACTCGTCCAACCAGGTTTCTGCTCCCTCTGACGGGAACCGAGCAGGAAACACCTCTTGAAATATTCCTCTGTCACAATGGGCCTTTCCTGTGAGCCAGAAGGAAATACTGACGCTTGTCATAACGACAAGCAACACTCGTGTGCAGCCAAGGTAAAGGTATCCTGAAGAACTGAGATACAAGAGAATGGAGAAGCTGGTGGCCAAAGACTCGGTGCCTCATACAACCTAATTTACGCTTCTGTGTCAAATCGACAAATGTCTAACAAAGACTTATTTCTTCAATTCATTCAAATCAGCTTTGAGATGCAACTAGCAGGACCAAGCTCATGACAGAGCACCAAGCGCTCTCCGGCACACGTCCTCTCGCTGTGGTTTACAGGTGTTGACCACGATATCTGCACAGCGTCTGCAAAGCAACCTCCAGCTGCCCTTTGCACACACACACACACACACACATCTCTGCAGCCAAGCAGCGAGAGCCTTTGCCACGCTTTCTTGATGACTCATGGACTCAAACAGCAATTTATTTGACGTGATCTTCACAATAGTTTTCCAGGCTCAGTTGAAGTCAGGGCTGATGGTTTTTCCTATGCAAATAATAATATTCTTTTAGAGTTTTATTCATTTTTGCCTTCATTCAACTGCTCAAAAACAAGAAAACTGGCAGAATCCATGCTGATTAATCCATGTGCACAGCGAGAAGTAGTTGATCATTTCCTGCCCTGTGTTCCATCTCTTGTGGTAGGAATGCCAACGAGTGCACAATTACTTACAAATATTATAAGAAACCCTGGAATTGAGTCAACAACTTTATTTTGGTGACACTTTACAAACAAATGTGACCTCACTGACAAGAATACAACAGTTTCCCTTCATCAACAGCATTAGAAGTAGTGTGGTGTGATAGGAAGTAGATTATTAATTCAACATTAAAAGCTCGTGGCCTGACTTGACAGGCTTTTAAGACAGAGTTAGCAAAGACAAGGCACATCAACAGCCTGAAATTTCCTAGAGGAGAGGGAGGTCAGAGAGATGTGTGATAATGTTAGGAAAGGTTGTCTCCAGTCAGCTGCCGCCTCGAACCACCAGCCTAACACTGACATTTTTGCAGGTGGAACACTCGAAAGAATAGTGAATATGACCACGCAGCATGGAAACTCCATCTTTGGAATTTAACTTCAATTTGGGTCTGACTAGATTTCATAGATCTACATTTAACGTCTAGTATAATCCACCAAACCATCAGGGGCAATTGATTTGGCTGAGATCAACATTTCGTAGCGCTGAAAAGAACGAGCAGCCTACCCAAGATTAATTCTGTTTCTGTACGGTTTTGTCAGTGTTTCCCCAAACTTTGCAGCCTCGTGAGGATCCATTCACATACTCACAATAGATACAGTAAGTCCTGGAAGTCTAAAGACAACTGTGTCTTGGTACTACTAAAAGAAAATGACCTTGTCTCTTTCCACTACACAGACTGTCCCCTTACATAACAGGAGGGGAACCGCTGATAGAACTTAAAATTCTTGTTTATTGTAACAAGGAAAAACTATTTGTTGCTGCTATTTTGTTTCCTTTCCATTCCAAATTCACTGCCCCTTTTCCTCTGGGAATGAAAGAAGACCAGATACTTTTGAACAGAGCAGGAAGCGTGTCGCTGCCTTTGAAATAAATAATAAATAAAGAACGTTAGCATGAATCCAAACTCTGACTTAATTGTGTGTATCGACACACACAAGCAGCAGATGACTTTTTTTCATCTCACTCTTTTTTCTTTTTTTTTTTTGCAATAAACAAAAGGAGACAACGATAACGGCACCAGCAGTGACACCAGCGTCATCTGAATCAGCCGAGCTGCCACTCACGGAAATCTAAGACTCCCTCCAGGGCCGAAACAACATCTGAGCTGCAAGGCTCTGACTAAATCAAGTATTTAGCTGGGCGCACACACACACACACACACACAAACACACATACAAATACACAAAAGGCCGTTTCATCAAGTGCCAGGCCGACTGAGAGGCTGTCTCTTCCTGCACATGGTACATCCTGGCCTGTCTGTGTCCACAATTAATGCCTGACACCTCCATTCCAAGTCCCCTAAACACCCCGGAGGACAAATGTCCATTAATGTGCACAAAAGCTGACACTCAGGTTGACATTTGTCTAACCTCGACTGTTTCATGTTCATGCCTTTTGCTTTTTGTTATGCATGAATCGCCTCTGGGACTAATAACAGTGAAAAACAATACGAGGATCATGGCTGGAAAAACATCGCTCACAGGATGTTTGCTTGAACCAAATAAATACGTTCAAATCAGCTTCAGAGGATGAAATTCTCCAGCTTATGAGACTTTAATAACAAGGTCTTCATGTTGGGAACACGCCCCAAGTCATACCTACCAACTGCTCAGTCTGTCTTGTGGAGAAAATGAGTTTTCCCAGCGAACTTGCCTTTGGAGCTCACGCTGGACCCAAAGGAAGCGAAAGGTGGTCCGGTGTCGGCTCACACACTGGCAGCCTGGCACGGACTGGGCTCATCATGCTGGCCTTGGCCGCAAGCTCTTAATAATACATAATGACAGACCAGAGCATTTCAAACAGCAGAATCTGTATTTTAGTGTACCGTAATTTCTCTCCTGGAAATCAGCTGCGGTGTTTATTACGTTTGCACCCTGAAGAAAAACTGTGCAACACTGATTGGAAGTTATGTTCAGGTGATGATAGAGTCGTATTTCACCTGAAGGCAACTCCATCCCTCCACATTATCCCTTAGCTAGATTTGTAACATCCGGGTGCAGCGCTTTACTGAGACGAAACGGCGACCGAACGTGTGCCAGTCATCAATTTTACCAAGGCAGTCTCTGGGTGTCTAAGACCGCCTACTTTCATCAATAAACGTAGTATTTTGAGAACGTAACTGCATTCACACCGAAAAGTCACATGTCGATCAATGGACCTTCCAACATCAACGGCCGCTGTGTTAGTGACACAGACGGAACTTTCACCTATCGAGATGGTGGCGGACAACAGTGACACCAGCGGTACAGTGCATAGTGTAATACAAAGAAGTGTGTATCTTTGTAGTACACAGAGCGGAAGTGTCTGATTTGAGACGGGATATTTTGGATGTCAAACTGCAGTTTGAGAATCACCTTCACAGGGTTTCCCCCAAGACAATAGGAGGGTAGCACCCTGCCTTAGTACCATCATATTAACTGCCTTCCTAATTCAGTATGACGGTTAAAAGACATTACTCTCGCCCAACTGAATTTAAATTATGTAATAACACATGTCTACATCAGTGACCTTTCTTTCAGACTGAAATGTTACACTCCATTAACCATCTGTCAAGCCAGCGAAAGCAGCACTGCGGGACTCTTTTCATGCTGCCTGGTATAACCCCAATCAATACTGAGGGAGCAGGGAGGCTGTCTGCTGTCGGCGCAACACAGCGCCGTCATCGCTACGCAGACTGGGCTACATCCCACTGCTTTGACCAGCTGTCAAGAAGGTATGTGACAACTCGTTTTAATCGATACCAATTGATTCTCCTTGAAATTATCCAATAAGATAAATTGTTTAAACAACTAAAACTCAATCTTTTTATGTTAAAAAAAAAAAAAAGTTTTCACTCCACTCTGAGTCAGGGCCTGTGTTTCCCACAGGCTACTTCACAGACATGTGTTGCTATGGCAACTCAAACACTGAGAGGAAATTCTGGCGGCTTGTGATGATGAGTGAGGGCCCCGAGTACGTAACAGACCAAAATACGCTCCAAACACAGACGTACGGATTTAAATGGCATGTCTCTGTCAGTGAACAGAACTCACAAAAGAGGGAAGTCGTCCGTTTCATTACTTGACACACGACTGAATTTGTGTAAAATAATCCCAAACAGGTCTGCAGTGGAGCGAGGAGGATGGTTTGCCCTTGTTAAATTTAGAGCACTAGTTCTCAGAGAATCTCTTTTAGAGCCAAGAAAAATATCTATTTAACGGAAAGATCCCTGACAGAATCGAGACCGAATCGGGACCCTGCGAATCAAATAAGGGAATCAGTTCCTAGCCCTAGTGACAACCCACTGCAAGGAGAGGCACAAAGGCATAAAACATGCCCATCAGTTTCAGATTCATGGTGCTCCATGCTTTGTCCTCCTCCATTCCATTTGCTTCCCCACCACCCACGTCCACCAATGGGGGCACAGCTCAAACTCTTAATCAAGATGTAGAGGTGTTACGGAGTGGTTCCTCGGTGGCGAGCCAAA
>JBBMJM010163882.1:0-21617 GCA_037832705.1 Centriscus cristatus | reverse complement strand
TTAGGAGTGACCAGGATGGACAGGATTAGGAATGAGGTCATCAGAGGGACGACACAGACAGGAAGGTAATAAGGACGTAGTGAGGGAGGACATGGAGGTAGTTGGAGTCAGAGTAGAGGATACCCCTGAAGAGGAAAAAGCCGAAAGGAGAAGAAGAAGAAAAAGATAAATATTAATTATATATAATAAATATTTTCCCCTTTAACACTGAAGTTACATCTGTTTTATGCCTCAGTGGTTGCAAAGAACACAGAGAACAGATAGTGTGTGTGTTTGTGTGTGTCAGTCACACAGTGCCCACCCCCCTCCCCCTCTGTGGCACTGACTAAGAATATGCCCTGACATGTCTCACAGCTCACCACACTCCCACACAGCACACACACACTGGTTCTCTACAAATCTGATTCTAAGGGACCATGACTGACAAGAGCTCCAGAAAAGAGCATAGAACATGGTTCAATAGACTGTTTGTAGGAAAAAACATGAAATCACCATAAACTATTGCATGCAGACTCAAATTCAACTTATAGTCAAATGTCCCAACAAGACACACAAAGGCCCACTTCTAAATACGACAACTGAAAGGCATAGAGGTTAAAGCAGCTGCCTTTGGATGATCGGGGATTTTAACAGCAACATTTTATACCCAAACGTCCCCAGCAATACATACAAGGACACACACGTCAGCGGCGTAAGTGTGCCGACTGGAAAGTACATGTGCCGAGAAGGGGTCAGGAGTTCAATATCACTTCGTACAGAGCTTTTTTTTTTAATCAGGTGGGAAGGAGCAGGATTGAGAATCACTGAACCAAAAGCAAGGGAAACACAGGAAGCACATGACACAGGAACACATGACACACAGGTAAGAAATGAAACACAGGAAACACAGGGGGAACAGAGAAACCCAAGGTCCAAAACAAGACAAATGACAACGATGGTCAAAAGTCAAACCGTGAAACCAAATAGTCTGTTAAATTACACGCAATTACACACAAAGAACTGAGTTTCTTCTCATTCATGACAAATTGAAAACAAACAAAAACTCTTCAAATGACAATTCTCACTCAACCCAAGTCAGTTCAAGTCCTCACTTGATGTGGTGAACACAAACTGAAGTTGAATGAGCACCTTTCAAAGTACCTGAGTAATTATGAGTTCACAGTGTGAATTGTAATTGGATGACTGATACTGTGTTATTGTACACAAGCTCTGGCCTTCAGTGGAACCAAACCATCAAGTGAGGACGACAACTTCAGACCTGACGGGTGGGGAACATCTCATGTAATGTGTCATGGTTCTCTGTTCCCGGTAGAAGGGTGTTCCTCAGACCGCCTCTGGTACAGACAGGACTCACCATCTTTGATCCCTTTTGATAGAGCACGTAACCCGTCACATGTCGAGTCAATAAACAAATACATCATTAAGTATTAGTGATGTGTTTAAGAGAGAAGAGGTCGAGGAAATTCAAGATTTTAACTGGGTCGTGGGGGGGGGAAAGTGAGTTTGAAGTTAAAATGGAGACACTCGTGGCAAAAAGAAGAACAACCAAACACAGACGCAGGCGTGCACACTCACAAGCCAACACTTCTTTCTCTTTGTCAAAATGGACAGAATATGAAACTGCACAGTCACACGCTGACGCAGATATATACGCTAACAGGAAGTTTCCCACCTTTTTATTATTAATCTTTCATTACTGATCATGATATCACAAGAGCTATTGTTTGTTCCCCATGTTTTTATCAGTAAACCCTTGCATGTCAAATATACCAACTTAACCTGATAAGTTACCTGATTTCTTATTTCATGATTTTAGATAATATTTGACTCATCTAATGTTATGATACAAGAAGTATTGGGACATCCTTCAGGAAACAGAATAGGTTTTCAATATAACAAAAGAGTTGGGGTTTGAATGTGTTTGTCACGTTTATTGAAATAAAAAAAGCTCTAAATTTGAGTAGCAGATAATAAAAATGCCTTGAACCATTTGCAGTGTAATCCTAATTCTATTCTGTGTGGATTAAACATGCTGTCGTCCGGTGTAGCTCAGAACTAACAGTTACCTGTCACCTCCTGTTCGCAAACTGCTCCTGCTTATATATCTGAACAAGAATAGCTCAGCTAATCACACAACACCACTGAAATAGGCACGGTGACTCAGCACCCAATCAGGTGACACATAAATGTTTGTGATATTAGTCATACGACTGTGATTGGTGGGTAGAGTTCTTTCTCGCCCAGGAACCACACCCAAGTGGGTCTCACTGTTCCAGGTAACAGAGAGTCCTGGAAGAGTGTATGAGGAGGGTTAAAAACCCAGGAGCAGCCTTTCTTTTGGAGGTACTTCTGGATTTTTGTGTTGTCTGTGTTTCTATCCAACTCCTTACAAGTGCCCACAAAATTTGTCCCTCTATCAGATCTTAGAAGTTTGGGTGGACCACGAATGGCGAAAAACCTCCTGAGAGCATTTATAAAACCGTCTGTTGACATTAGTTCAATGTGCACTCCTCTGGTAAAAATGCATGTAAAGAGCATGGCACAACGTTTGCTGTCTGCACATCCTCCTCTTGTTCGGCGTGTTACGATTGACCATGGCCCGAAGACTTATAAGCCAACAGTCGTGAACGGAGGCTCTGGCGTGAGTCTGTCAGCCGGCAGATTAGCCATCTTCTGGCCCTTAGCGCAGTCCTTTGCTGGGAAGGCTTCCATTTCATGGCTGCTGTTTCATGCCACTTTGTGCAGTCACAGGTTGGATTCTGCCAACATTTCTCTGGTTGTTGTGAGGAGATCGATTGCTTCCTCAGGTATAGCAACTGAGATGAGACCATCATCAACATAAAACTGTCTCTCATCAGAACCCTGCTGCGGTTCACCTTCTTGTGCTGCTTGTCTCATACAGTAGATAGCAACAGCAGGTGATGGGCTGTTTCCAAATACATGGACTTTCATCCTGAACTCAGCCACATGCTTGTTCATGTCATTATCTTCATACCACAGGAACTGAAGATAATCTCTGTGGTCTTCACGGACAATAAAGCAATAGAACATTTGTTCCATGTCCGCTGTCAGGGCTATGGGTTCTTTACGGAACCGTAAAAGAACTCCTAGTGGTGAGTTATTCAAGTCTGGTCCACTTAGGAGCACATCATTGAGAGATGTTCCATCATACTCAGCACTTGAATCAAATACGTTCCGTATCTGATCTGGCCTTTGCGGGTGGTATATGCTGAAGGTTGGAAAATACCAGTGTTCTTTGTCTTTGTCCAAAAGTGGAGCAGGCCCAGCTTGATCGTTGTCCAGCATCTTCTGCATGAACTGCATGTACTGCTCTTTCATTTGTGGCCTTTTTTCCAGAGTTCTTCGCAGTGAGCAAAGACATTTCAAATCTTGTTCTCTGTTGCTTGGAAGTTTTCGTCTAGGAGAGCGGAACGGCAAAGGTGCCACCCAGCTGATTGCTTCATCTCTATACACTTCTGTGTCCATGATGGCAAGAAATTCTTTGTCTTCGATGAACAATGCTGGATTGTCATCATCTTTAGACCTGTTGAACAGCCAACGCCCAGATTTTTGTACTCACAGTTAAACCTTTACTCTCCTCACATGCAGAAAAGATCGGACTGTGATTCTGTATCTCGCTACTGTAGTCCTCCATCACGTGTATGCTGTTTGGACAAGGTTTGAGAAAGGCTGTACGACCATTATGCAGAATGTTTGTTTTGTTCACACTGACCTCTGTTGGTTTGTGAAATATCCGTAAACACACTTCTCCCACACAATGACCCAGCCTAGGTGCGTAAGGTGCGTTGTGGGGTCCGTTGATTTGCTCACGTACCTTGTGCACCCTAATAATGTCCCTCCCCAGGAGCAGGAGGATAGGAGCACATTGATCCATAGGTTGAATCTTACTGGCAACTGACTGGATATGAGGGTGACGGCATGCAGCGTCTGGCGAGGGGATTTCCGTCCTATCATCTGGGACCATGTCACATTCAATTAGGGAGGGCAGGGGAAGTTGCATTTTCCCATCCATGGACTCTATCATGAAATTAGCAGCTCGTCTACCTGAAGTCTTGAATTTCCCAGAGCAGGTTTTCATGGTGTATGGTGTGCAGCTGGCTTTAATTTCAAACAGTGTGGAAAAAATATGTCTTGGCAAGTGACTTGTTACTTTGTTCATCCAATACTGCATATATCTTAACACCTTTTGCTCCTGTAGGATATACTTTCTCCAAGCAGATTTTGGAACATGAACGTGACATGGAGGTAGTTGGAGTCAGAGCAGAGGATACAGAGAATAGGGAAAGATGGAGATCGTCGATTCGCTGTGGCAACCCCTGAAGAGGGAAAGCCGAAAGGAGAAGAAGAAGAACGTGAACTGTTCACATGACAACAAACCTCTGTACATTTGGAGGAGACTAGGGGGGTTGAACTTTCATCTCGCTCCCCAGTGTTATCTTCTTCAGCCACTGCACTCTGCCTGGTTACATCTGGAAGAGGAGGAGGAGGACCTGGATGTAGAGCAGCAATATGCTTGTCACTGTTGCACTCTAAACAATCTTGCAGTCTTTTGCAATGGGCTGAATAGAACCACAGCATCTATAGCAGATGTGATTCTCTTTCAGATACGCCTTGCGCTCTTCCAGCGGTTTGTCTCGAAAGAGCTTGCATTTTTTCAAAGGGTGGGGATTTTTGTGTATCGGGCGTTGCCGATCAGGTTCCTCCCATTTCTTCAGGACTGAAGCAGGAACAGGATGGGTTCAGATGCTTGAAAGAGTTTTTTTCTCATCTGTTTGGTCGGTTTGTTCTTTTTCATTAGCTTCAGCTTGTTCACTGCCATCCTCACTTTGATGCATAGCGGTGAGGTCTTTATGATAGCTTTTCCCTGAGCGTAGACTCATGTTTGTTGAGTACTCTTTTCTGTTGCTTGAGTCCACTGTTCTCTCATCTTTCTACTGTACTGCCCTTGAAGCGCGTATACTAAGCGGGGCTAGACAGCCAGCTGACAAATTAGAGATCCAATGAAGACAGGTTTGAGTTTTCTTGGCTTTACTCGATATTCTTCATTCTCATTTTTTACTTTTGTAAAACTGAAACATCACAAAGAAAGACAAAATGAACATACATACATCTATGTCAAAATAAACATCACTCTCACACATTCAGATACTCACAGACGAATAGTCTCCAAGACAAGAATCATATAGAAAAGAGAAACATGAACTCAAACTTCTCTCGTTCTGTGTAGCACCCCCACTAAGCTAGCAAAATGTGCTCAAGGTGTCAAAGATGCGACAACTAAAAGAAGGAACGCTCACTCTGAGGTAAATTCGAAACATAACATCGCACGCTCAGATGCTCTTTCCGACACACTATAGAGAGAAGCCTCATTCTGACACACGTTGTCGTGTTCCCTTCAGAAACCCTTTTCATTTCAAGTAGCACCTCCTTTCTCTGTTTTTCCTGTTCAGTAACCTGCATTGGCCGGTTTTCTCAGTTCTTCTGCAAGCTTGAACTGTAATGTTCGCCTTGACTCGTTTGATCCTATACATTTCTTATACAGTACATGTGCATTTACAGCAGTCATGTCCACTGTTTGTTTTTCTCCGCAAATCCTCTTGTATGTCAATTTCTGCTTCATGCATCATGCTGAGAAGACAGACACTTTTCTTCTTTTTCACTGCATAAACACTCAGCAGGGCACTGCCAGAAGTGAACACCTGTGTTGAAAGTTCTGTGGTTTTTTTTAACTTTCTCTGGAATTTCCCGTCATATTTTGTTTACTGTGCCAAGCAGAGTTGTATTGCGGTGTAGAAGTCTATTTGCCAGAGACAATGATGTAAAAAATTGTCGATAGTGACAGTCCTGCCTCTGTCCAGAACGGGTTCCATAAGCCGTGTCACAACACTATATGTTTGGGAGCTGTAAGTTAGTGGCTCATTAAGGATCACCTTCCAACTCCAAACCTGCCTGCGCAAAAAAGCGCATTCGCAGGACCTCAGGAATGTAGGTTTCTGCTTTTTCCAAAAGTGTTTTTTTTTTTTTTTTCCATAAAGATGAGTAATTTAAAAACACTACAAGACAGGTGATTTCAGAGTGGACGGAGATAACATACTGTACCTAAAAGAAATTAGAAAAGTACACTAAATGGGCTTGTGGATAAATGCTGGTGTCATGCTAATGTCACTCTCTAACTGGGTCCAAAATCGTATAGCAGGTGGAAAAAAAACATATACTCAGAATGGAGAAGAACTTGTTTTTTTTATAGCGTGGACTTGGAGCGGTACACAGAAGGGACTTTTCATTTCCCCACACGAAGTACTGCGTCACCAACATTACCAGTCATCAGATTTATGAACATGAGGAGACACTTCTGGGAAATGCAGAGCAGATGGACACAATAAACGAAGAGCGAAGAATCTCAGATAATTGCAGGCAGATTTCAGGAGAGACAGTTCATTCCTGTTTGTTGGATGACAATCCGAAGTTGTTTATCTTACTGGTGCTTTCAGATGGAACCACCGACATTTGTCACATCATTCCCACTTGTTTATACATGAAATAGAGTTTGAAGCCCAATTGATAACTGTCAAAAGATGAATACTGAAGTACATTTTCAGTCTGACTGATCTGTTTATAACTGCATCTAAATTTGAAATGGATCTTAGTCACTGTATAAACCTCTGCCACCTTCCAACATTTTACTCAAATAAAAGTGAAGGTATTATCTACTTACATATATTATCACAGATAATAAATGGCCCTGGAGCAGAATTGTTTTTAGAACTTTCAACAGTTAGACTTCTATCTTTTATTACTTATCTTCAAGCCTTTCAATATGTTGCTTTCTTTTTGTTAAACTGTGTTGAATTTACATTTGCATTGTCTGATTTGTCTTGAAAAAGAATTGAATATTAAATGCTTCAACAAGAGACAATGTGTTCATCTGCCAACAGTGTGGTGTGATTCTTGGCATCTGGGGGCGGATTCATATGGATAGTAACTTTCAGGTAGCAGGTTGTGGCTGGTGTAAATGGTGTCGAAATGTGCCTGCAGACTGTTGGAGGCAGCGACTCCAGTCAACCTGTGCGTAGAATCACCTCAGATCATTTCACTAATCAGAAAACCTCCAGCCAAACATCACACACGCTCCAACTGACAAGATACAAATCATGTTGGCACCCTGCAACAAGATAATAAATGGCCTGGAGCAGAATTGTTTTTAGAACTTCTATCTAAAACTGTGTATCACTGCAACATAAAGTCAAGTCAGATTTAATTACTTAATAACTCAATCTCAAGAACCCTTTCAACGTGTTGCTTTCTTTTTGTTAAACTGTGTTGAATTTACTTTTGCAATGTCTGATGTGTCTTGAAAAAGAATTGAATATTAAATGCTTCAACAAGATACAATGTGTTCATCGGCCAGTATTTCTGATTATTAGCATTTTATTTTCACTTCTGGCTGTGATTTGTATTTATCGTCTTTTGGGTTTATACTCAAACCTCTGATGCCACATTCCTATCACAGCAAATCAGAACCCTCATCCACAAGAGAAAAAAAAACAAAACAGTGTGGTGTGATTCTTGGCGTCTGGGGGCGGTTCTATATGGAAAGTACCTTTCAGGCACCAGCTCGGGTGTGGCTGGTGTAAATGGTGTCGAAATGTGCCTGCAGACTGTTGGAGGCAGCGACTCCAGTCAACCTGTGAGTAGAATCACCACAGATCATTTCACTAATCAGAAAACATCCAGCCAAACGTCACACACACTCCAACTGACAAGACACAAATCACGTTGGCACCCTGCAACAGGAAATCCAAACTACTGTTAAAAGGGGAACTGTGACCTCTTTTCCCCTTTAAGCTGAACAGAGAGGGACATTCGTCGAATCAGTCACAAAGTGGAGGCAGAAACATAAACATACATACATACAACATCAAGTCCAAAGGAAGAAGTGAAAGCCAGGTGAATATAAACCCAAGCTATAGGAGGAACTTAGCACAACTGAGAAGTTGTCAAGTAAACACCGCTGTCATGAGGATGTTTTATTCTAGTTTTACCAAGTCTGTTTTAACCTTCTATTTTATTTGCTGATTTGGGTGCCTTAATGCAAAAGAAAAGAACATTTGTGATAAGAAATTCAAAGAGCGCTCATATTTATTTTGAGTCAGGGCTACCAGGAAGTCAGAAATTATCCTGTCTGATTCCTCCCAGCCACTGCAAATACAGGCTACTGTCATCTGACCACTGCTGCATGGTACACTGTCAAAGGGATTCTTGACTTTCAGTTGAAAACGTCCAGGAACGACTTTAAATGAAAGTAATTTACTTAATCGTGTTCAATGTAACACAATGGACACAGAGTGCAGAGTCTCAGTGATAGAGAGTGTTCAGTGATCTTTTATACAGACGGTGTGATTATCAAGAAAAAACATTCTGTATAGATACAAAGACTCCTCAGGGCTTACGCACCAACCAACGCTCTCAAGTACAGAGAACATGAGGAGAAGTTAAAAGACAACAGTGTGACCGTGACTCATCACTCAGACAAGGGCGAAACACTAATTCCCATGATATACACTAGATTAAAACCAACAGATGTAAAAATACAAGTGGCCTCATGAATAAGTTATGATGATGATCATGTCTGTCTGTTGTTTCTGCTGCCTGAAACAACCGCAACAACAAATGGCCCTGACTCTTATGTACATTGTATGGAGCTCGATCAGTCCCAGAGTGAAGGAATGCACACAGAAAGATTCACACATGAAAAAAAAAAAATTAAATGCGCATGGAAAGATTCATGCATGCACCAAAAAAGCCATCTGTGTACAATATGTTCAAAATTTACAAATTGCTCGCTGTGTGTGTAACACTTTTGAGACCCCATGTGGTGCTGATTGACATTCTTTTGGGCAATCACGTTTGCCAGTAGCCAAAAAAATCATCGGTCAGTCGCTTTGCACACAGATATATTTTTTCATGTGCGAATGAAATGAATGTGTGAATGTTCTGTTTGCATTCTTGCATTTTGAGACTGATCTAGCGGCATTCAACAGAATGACGAGACACTGGTGAGAGCATATGAAAGGAGGGAGCCGATTGGCTGGAACACAAGGAAGAGAGAGGGAGAGAGAGGGAGGGAGGACCAAGGAAACAAGACACATCAGGACCGGAAAGGTCATCAACATAACAGGAAGCACAGATACACAGATACACAGGAGAAACAGAAAAACCCAAAGTCCAGAAAAACAACAAAGATCCATATCGGACGACTACACCACTGTGTAGAAGGTCTGAAGGTGGAATGAAGAATCTGAATATTTGGTCGGTCAATAAAACATGTTGCAGATGTATGATGGACCACACAGACGCTTTCACTTTCTGCAAATACAGTAATAGATTCAGGCCTACAGGTGGTCCACATATGGTCCCCAGATGCATCCTGTCATCCTTCTGTCCCGGTCCTATCACTGAACTCCTACTCGACCAGCTTATCTCTCATCTGTCACCATAAAACAATCACTCACCTCCAGTGGTTCCCCTCAGTGTACCCATCCCATTTCTACACTACGTATTAGCGTGACATGGACATCTGGCTCCCAGATCGACCACCTTTGGAAGCCTGATGCATCGCTGTGTGCGCAAGATGGCTACGTGCTACAGCACCGCAACGTCAGTCTGTCATTTTATCACCCAAAAAGAAGAGAAAAGAAATGGTCACAGTCAGTTCAAACTGAGCTTGTTTCCTATTGTCTTTTATTTTTGTTTGTTTTCTGACAATTATTGGTTAAATGCTTCACACTCATATTCTGGTAGTTAATACTTCGTAAAGTGAACCAGGTGTGAAAAGACCCTCGCTGCTGGTTGGTGAATCCATCCATTCCTCCACTAGAGCACTACACATTTCACAGGTGTTTCCATGGTTCGGGGAAGTGATCAGGTGCTTCCAGGTCAGTTTTTTTTTTTTCAGCTGGTTGTGAGTTGTTACCCTGTGGCTCAGTTTGGTTCCAGACACGTCCAAGTTGGTTCCTCCATGATGTGAGTGGTCATGTGGTAGATTTACTGTGGTGCCAAGCTGCTGATGCAGTTTTACATCTGCTGAGTTGACATCAAATGTCGCGCTCTTTTAATAACTGTGGCATGTGGATGTGACAAATCTTTTTGTGTAAAATCATCACAAGGAAGAGAAAGAGGTGATCACACTGGTGGTGGTGGTGTGGAAATTCTGTGAGACTTGATATGTGAGGGCAGAACCGATGTTAGAGATGTTATATACGTGAACCATGTCAGCGAACACACAAAAAAAAATTCATTCGGTGCATTTTCTCACAGAAACACATTAAAACACATATTGTGTTGCACTGAGTAACTTTACTCAGTGCAACACAATATGTTGCAACACACTGCAACATCGCAACCAAATGTAATGCCATGCAACGAAGGCCCTGAAAGCAATGTTGTATATCTAAAATAAAAAAAAAAATAAAAAAAAACCCCAGCATATTAAAATCTATCAAGAAGGTTGCACAAGTCTTTCAGGTCTGCACTGTGTCTCACCCCCCCGAGTTCAGTGAGGAAAATCCATGTCAGGAGCGCGAGGCTGGTGTATGGAGCCTGGAGGGACGAGCAGCTTCATACCTTTTTATGTTTGAAGATGTGAAACCTTTGAATCTGAATCCTGTGGCGGAGTTTGTGCAGCACAAACAACTGACTTTTTCGTTGACGTTATTTCTTTTTTTTTTTTTCCTGAGTGGGTTTAAAAATGTGTTTCACAGCTATTAGATGTGTTTGTCAGTGTGTTCTTGTCACAGTTAAGCAGCTGATGAAATATTACAAAAGGAAATGAGGCACATGGCAGAAAAGGAGGAAGTCGTGTGACGATTTAACTTAACGTGTTGCAGTAAAACCAAAGCTTTATTTTTATCTGTCTGTCTTTATCATAAAGATAAATTGTTACAAAAACTAACCACATGTTACAAAATTAAACATCAAATATTTGCACCCATTTTTCTGTCCTTCTCTCATTTGTTGTTGTTTGTCTCTCATTGTTCAGAACAGATATGCCCGTTCCATTTGGATGTGTTTAACAAAGGTTATACTGATAATGTATTTTTTTTAAATAATCTGATAACATTTTTTAATACAATGTTATTTTACTTGTTCATTTATTAATGTTGAAATTGCAACTACAGAGTATCCATATAGTACTTTTCTTCCTGACAGAATCCTTCTGTCTCTTGCAGTGAGTTACTGGCTGGTTTGTTTTCTCTGCTACCAGTGATTACACGTTGCATGAACCTGTTATTAAACCAAAGGACCCAGAAAAAGCACAGACTGGATAATAAACCTTCCCTCCAAACTACTTCTTTTCAATATTTCCTGCCGTTGGAGCAGCACACGTCCTATATGCTGTTTTGGTGAGAACATATATTTAAGCAGTTACATGTTACAGGTCTGTAGGGTGTAAGGTGTAATCCCTCCCATATGGTCAGGTAAAACTAATTGTGACAATATGCATTAAACCAAGAGATGATTTAAAACAAAACAAAAGAAAAGAAAACAAAACAAAACAGGGTGATACTGTCTGAAATCAAACAAATGACTCTTACAAAACTTCCTCTACAACCCTGTTAAAGGTGAATTGCTGCCACATTTTGTGAATATTTACAACACATCGATCTTTGGACCTCAACCACTGATTGAAACCACACTTTTGTACAGTGAAGATGACAATTTATCACACATAAGCACCAAACACAACGTTTAGCTAACAGTAGCAGTCGCCAGGATTTAGTAGGTGTTATCTGGTGTCGCTGTTGTCCACCGACATCTCAAAAAGTGAAACGTACGCCATTTCTACGTCACGATGGCGACCGCTGAGGTTGGAGAGTATCCACCGGTTGAATGCACATAGTATACTATATTTTCACATACTAATTCAGTGTGAACGCACTTATGTACCCAACACTAAGTTTAAACATAGAAGTACGTGATTTGAGACACAGCACAACAGATTCTTGAATTATTTCGGTTCTACTGACAGTCGGTTGTTGAACCGTCCTCCTCACCCTCTGACAGAACAAATGACCAAAATGTGAGTGTCAAGCATTTGTCATGTCTCTCTTACGTCACCAGCAGTTTTTAGTATAATGACACGCTGACTGTAATGAGAGAGTTTCAACCAGACCGACTCAAATGATCCTGACAGACGTCCACGCTCACAGATTGCTGCAGTAAAGCAGAAATGGGCCTGCGTGTAACATTTCCTAATACTAATGCTTTGGGGATGAAACAGGAAGTTAAGTAGAGAACATTTGTAAGACGTGGATCAATCACACATCCATAGATGTTTTTATATTCATCACAAATTCTGTATTTGTCAGACGAAGTGGACTGGAGGAAATGGAAAAACAAACCATTGCCCCTCTGACTGTGTTTGTTTGTGTTTTCAAAGCCTCCCTCTGCCTCTCTGTGTCCACCGCTGCTCAGAAGAACCACAGAATCCTCAAGGACAATTACACACACCAGCAGCCCTCTCTCACTTCTCAACCACATCCTCCTCCACAGTGACCTGTCTCGCAGTGGTCAACAATCTGAACACTTCCAGCACTTCCAGGATTCAGAATTCGATGCTGCGCCGAGTCATCAGACCATGACATCACATACAACTGAAGTTATAAGGAAGTTGGATGTGATGTCTCAGCTAAGTTTGCAAACCAAATAATTGAGTATTTATTCACAGTTGGACTCAATTCAATTGCCCTCGCTCCCTGTTCCCAGTTGAGGGGTAATAATTGTCACCCCATTGACCTCAGTGACAGATAGTGAGAGACAGTGCACTGTGAGTCATTAAAGAAATTTGAATCATCTCAGTCAGGGTTTTTGTAGGTCAGAGATTATGCTTCTTTGACCGGTAGGTCATATGGATAGTATGGTAAATATTTCATTCATCTAGTTCTAGTTGAACAGCAGTATGTTTACAGTGGGACAGATGTTGTGCACGTGTTGTTTACTTGTAATAGTGTGTGTGTGCTCGGTGTGCTGTCTGATTGTTGGAACCTTCCCAAAGGATTCATACGGTTCCTATCTAATCTAGTTGTTTGAAGCCTGTATAGGTTGAGTTTGACCTGGGTCTGATATCGTATTCTGCTGAGAGCTTCACGACGGTGAAGCTGATGCAACACTGAGCTGGAAAACTGTAACATTGTCTCTGACACGGCAGCGCACCTCACATGCACCCATGCGGTGATAGCGAGGCCGAGACAAGTAAGTCCGCAGACGTATTTTCTCAGAGAGCTTCTGAACAGAGGTGACCAGCTGTTTTCTAAGTAACCATCAAAGGGCCATGACATTATTATCTTGTGATAAATGGACACTGAAGAATTTGTTATGGGGTGTGTGTGTGTGTGTGTGTGTGTGTGTGTGTGTGTGTGTGTGTGTGTGTGTGTGTGTGTGTGTGTATGTATGTGTATGTGTGTGTGTGTGTGTTCAGCAGCTCACTTTCCCCTTTGTAAGGTACTTAATGAAATACTCTTCTCAACTTTTAAAATACCTATTTTTCAGTCGTGAATCAATGACAGTGACATATTTTATTTATGATTTGCACCAACAGGAGCAGTCCTCCAGTTGTACAAACTGTTTTACAGTGATAATCACCAGTTTCCATTCGTTTCTCTTCACACTATACATATCTGCCCATCACCTTTGCTCTCTGACAGATTATCATGTGTGTTTGTTTTCAGTTCCTTCCTTGTCTGACTCCGGACTGGCTGACTGGTTTAAAGCACCTGAACTGTCCCAGTTTGTCCTGTTATTGGGCTCTTGCCGTCACATTGTGACACCAAGGTCTTGTCCCACAAACGCATGTGATCTACACTTCACTTGCAGTAATGACTTGGTTGGTGTGTAAGCAGCCAAATGTAGCAGCTTATTCATTCTTAAACGGATACTTTTGAAACAAAATATTGTTTCAATTATGGGCACTCCATGGGCGTGACAAACCTCCTGCGATGTGGCAACAGAGACAAATAGACATGTTAACTTTCCAGCAAAAGGCCACGCCCACATCCAGTAAACGGCACCATGAGGAAACACATCCCAGACCACAAGATTAAATCCTAACATGAGGCATCAAAATGTAAAAATGCAGAAGTGCTGTGAAAAAGGTATGTCACAGCATTAGCTGTCTGGGAACACCCCGTTTAGTCGGGTAAATACCTTTATCTCTGGTATATTCTCGTGTATATTTGGGCTGGATTTACATATGTTGTGCAGCTGAGGTCACAGCCTCTCTGCCCTTTATGAGTTCATTGGCTGTTGAATTTGTTTCTGATGAATCAGTGTTTTGTAGCTGCCAAGACAACCACAGGAGCAACCCATTTCCCTATTTCCTCATCTGGTATCCCACCCTGGCATCCTGCTTCAGCCTGAAATAATATACCAGCTACACCACTGAAGATTACAGCTCAAGGGAATAGCCAACGATCTGTCAGCCAAATAGGATACATTTGCAGCATCCCCGTGTAAACTCCTGTAATATAAAATATGCATTAATCCGTTACTTGGACCATACAATTTAATTTTTATGACAGATTAATCCCTGTTTAGCATCTTTGACATCTTATGTGTGCTTTTCCTCTGATTTAACAAGAAAATTAAGGCCAGAGGCGGTCCTTACTTTTGTGGCCTGCTGGGCCATGTTTTTTTTCCCGCTGTGAGTATGAAAACGATCTGTTTTCCCCGGTTCCGTATGAAGAAAATTTGAATCAACAGGCAGCCGTGAAAACACATCATCAGAGTGTAGTTCATACTCCAGGCCAATAGGTGGCTCGTCGGAGATACTGCGGTAATAAGATCCGCTCACTTTGAGTTGCTGACACCCAAAATAAACAACGGAAACACTAAATAATCAATCTCAGAAAGGTAGTTCTATTCGAATTGAACCGTCCAAAATAGGATTTTTGACAAAGTGAGCGGAAAAAGAAACAACGGCAAGATTTGACGTGTTGCTCCGCAGACAGGCCACTCACAGGCGCAATTTGGTCCCTCACTTTTTCTTCTGATACAATCTGTATCAGTGACTCAGCAGTAATTTGCACCCACTGCACCAAGTTGACTTGGAAATCAGTGTAGAAAGCTGGTGATTTTTTTTAAAATTATCATTAATTATATCAACTAGATTTCACCCACGTTGTCCTACATTCAGGCTATATTTAGCCTGTTTAGCCTTCAGCCTTTCTGAAAGTACAGGACCTATGTACTTGACTGGCAGGAGCCCACAGTCACAGCGGCTGACAGCAGTCACTAAAGGAAGCGATAGACTGGAGGTCTTCACCCACAGCATCCTGAACACACCTCCCCTGGGCCTCAGCAGACTGTGTGTGTGTGTGTGTGTGTGTGTGTGTGTGTGTGTGTATGTGTGTGTGTGCAGGTGCCAGATTCCTCCAGCTGAGTCATCCTGTAGAAGGAGCTACAGCAAGTCAAAGTACTCAGGCACTGACATGCTCCGCATACACACACACACACACACACACACACACACACACACACACACAAGAATGTAGTTTTTCTTTTTCTTCCTCATTCTGACACTAATGCAAGTGTTCAGCTGCCCATATAGCATATCGTTGAAAATTCCCACTCTGTTGAACGTCATAGTACGTTCAAACAGCAGAGGATCAGAGGAGCGTAACAACGTGTCATATTCCCACATAATATGCTGTGTAAACATCACAGTGGAGACAGACAGCCATTCCCGCTCAGGAGGATAGCGGAGTACCTGGAAAACCCACACGCAGCACACAAACTCAAAAAGGTAAATAGTGAAACAGGAAACAGTGCTTATGACTATGACTTGATTAATTAATATAAATTAATTACACTAAATTGACAAACACAAAACAACAACAATAATTATATTATACTAATACATTTAATTTAAAGTGTTTTCCAAGGCTCTCAAACTTACAAGAAAGGATAAAACAAAAGAAAAAAACCCCATTAGAAAACATATAAGAATAAGAAACCATAAGACGAAAATAGAATAGAGTGAGAGCAGAGTGTGAGAAACTCTGAGGGATTAAATAATCTGACCAGGTTAGTTCTGAGATTACATCGAGGAAAGCACTTCCTGCCCCTGCTGAAAACTTCCCCCAGAGGATGTAATCTCACAGTGGCTCTCACGCGGTGTGGGTCAACCCAGGGTTGCTCCAGTCACCCCCATTTCCCCTTCCCACGTGTTTGTGTCACCCTGTGCAGACACAGTTGCCCTACATTGCCACCACGAGGACTTCTAATGCCACGGACACATGATACAGGTTCAGTCTCTTCTCCGTTTGTATTTAGGTGCTGGCAAAATCCTGTTCTGTGGAAACCCAGTCCAGGCTCTGCGAGCAAGAAGAGAAAAGATGAGAGTAGGTTGAACAACTACGTCAAAGATGGAACAAAAAAATAGATTATTTTCTGATTCCTATTATGGCTAGAAATCTATCATTAATGTACTCACATCTGGTCCTCTCGTCACCTACAGAAGACACCCGCTAAACCCACCTCCACCTCTTGTAACCTACTCATCAATATACCAGAACACACCTACGACCCTCAGGAGCCTGAGGCGATAACGTGTGCGGATGTGTTTACTGAGCTGAGAGTGTGGAGGGAGCAGCACAGCAGGTAGGACTCACACACCTCCAGACGCTCACTACATGACCTTCAGGGCATTCTAACACTGGGCTGCCAGCGGAGAAGAAGCAATGCTTTGGTTAGAGACTATGACGTGTTCTCATCAAGGACTTGTCATCAGCTTCACCTGTTTATCCGTGCCACTTTCAGACGTCTGCAGGCAATCGAGAGGGAAAAAGATGACCTCTGCAAAGAGACCTCACCCAAGCGGAGACCAGAGAAGACTGACATCTGGACAGCTGGCCTGTGATCAGGGGTGTTGCTCTGTGTGAGTGGGAGCACCGAGGTCCATGAGGCTCTGTTTGGGGGTTTCGCAAAAGAGTTTGCCTTCAAGTGCAAAACTGAGTTGCAACATGAAAAGAGCGCCGTGCTGGGACGGGATAGGATGGATGTGAGTCAACACAGATGTGTTACTCCAAACACAGTGTGTCAATCAACGTGAGACAAGTCCGTTCATGATACGTTTTCAGAATGCAAATCATTATTATTGTTTATTTTGTGAAAATGCAATAAGGCTTGTCGGAATACAAATGAATAGAATTATGGATTCTTTGATTGATTCATACTCAATTATCGGGGGATTCTTCAGTATTTTTTATCCCCCGTTTGGGTGCCTGGCCCAAAAAAGTTGGAGAATCCTTGATTTAGCTGTTTGCTTTTATCAGTGCAATTTAAGAGCACATTTAATTGTACTGAAGGACAATCCTATGAAACCTAGACTGTCAGTGGTTTTCCTGAGGCGACCTCGGCGTTCCTGCTGATAATGGTAATAGTACCACTTGAGGGCGCTGTCTGTAAACAGTTATACCTAAAATACCTAAAAAGTTATACCATTCACTCACCTTTTTCCCCACAACATCAGTCTGTGACAGCATAGACTGAGTTAGAGAAAACCCGAATCCTCCATTTGTAACAAGACATTGCCAAATGATGAGAATCGGTAGACAGTCTCACTTATGACCACCTTAACCATGCATCCTTGGTTTCACTGGAAGGAATTTCCTTAAGTCTTCTTCACCAAGTTCATGAAATTCATCAGTGCTTTATCACAGCCCTCTGCGTTTGGTACCACACATCGTATCTGTTTTAGTACATTTCTACATTTCTTACCCGTTGACACCAATCATTGTTTGCCACAAGCGTAATAAACTACTGAATCCTTTCCCCCCCCTTGATCATTATTATAACCCTTTGAACACTGAGTTTTGACACAGAATCAGACTCAGAAATACTTTATTTATTCCAAAGGGACATTTTTTAATTCCTAAAATAATTAATGACTTGTAAGTGTGAAAAAAAGACACAGGTGTTTGATGTATTAAAGCTAATTAAATAATGATTAAATAAAGTATGAATGAAATTTAAGCAACTACATTATTTGCATTTGAATGGAACTATGTGTCCTTTAGTGCGTGTACCAATAATCTGAGGCCAGTGAGGTGCACGGGGATGTGCACATGTGACAAAGTATCAAAATCCAGCCAGGTACTCAAAGAAACCCTGAAGCCCCCATTAATTCACCCTCAGATATGTGTTGAGGGTATCCTGCAGTGAATGTCCATAGCAGATTTTTTCCATTTCATCTGTCAAAGGAATAGATTTCACCAAAATTTGTTTTACTAATGAAGAAAAATGCAGTTTGTTAAAAGAGGCAGAGGAATATCCCACTTTTTTTCCAATGGAATATTGGACAGTGTGCACAGCTGCAGATCAGATGAACATGAATGGACCCTGACGATGTTCACCTGCCCATTTTCCATCATCATGATAAGATCTGGCGTGTGTCACTGAGTTGTGGACACACAAGCAAAAAAGTGACTGTATCAAGCATCTGTGGCCTTTTTATTCTTTGGGTTGTTTTTTTCTTCCAGCAATCCTTTTTTGGTTCATCAAACTGTCATACTACTTCATCCCCACCGGATGGCAGACCTGAATTAAATATCAGAGTGAAATTAGAAAGTTTATTCAGTGATGTGACTCTGGAGAACTTTTCAAAAATGCTTACACCTGCTCCATGTGACTTACGTACCATGAGGTATGTAGCGCATCAGGTCCTGTCACTTTTCTCTCTTCATTAGTGAGATACAGAAAGCATGTTTGACTACCACGGTCTTTCTCCCCCCTGGCTTCAGCAGACATCTGTCACAAAACGGCCTGAGGAGTCTCCTCCACCACACCGCATCTGGTGTTTGTTTAGAAAGGGAGCCAGAGGAAAGTGTCTGTAAGGGTCTATTTAGCCTCTTTGCGTACAGTAAGCCACAGATAGCACAGCCCAGTAAAGGATTAGCACACACATTAGTGAGCACATGAAACAACAGCTTTGGGCCTGCTGTTCAGAAAGGTCAAAGGTGAGCAACAAAAGAGCAGCCACTCCTCAGCTGAGTGTAGTGGCTGATTGGTAAAAACAAAATAGTCACACCGACACCTGTGAGCAGACTGAGAGCAGGTTTAATAAAAACTGAGCTTGTTCATCCCGAAATGAGGAAAATGACAATGATTTCAGTTTGCGAATTTCACGTAAACTGACAACTTAAAAGTTGTTTGAATTCTGCTTATCTAGGTCTGTTAGATTAGAAGGGAGCAGCGTGGGGGAGGATGACTGAGCTTTCTGAACTCTCATGTTTAAAACATCCCAGATCAATGTAGATTCCAACAATAATAGAATCAATTCAAATAAATACAAACAAACAATTTATAAATGAAATTCGTAGAAGTATCGACTGTAACGTTTAAAGAATAACAGATGACATCGAAGGCCAACGTGCTGTATGTGGGCGGCAACACCCAAAGCAAGCAGCCACGTGTCGGTTGTTCCTAAGACCCAAGAGTTCCTAAGATTTTCAAAATGACACACTCGTCTTATCATGGAATTCAATCAGCATGCTGACATGTTCCAAACATGCCCAGTCTTCTGTGTGGACATCTGATGTGAGGCACAGTGACGCATTGGTACACACACACACTCGTCTCCTCGCAGATACTGGATGTAAATGAAGCCACAAAGTAACAAAGCGCTGAACTGTCACTGAACCTTGAGAGCTCTGGCAGCGCTCCTCAGCGTTAGAGAGAGCAAACATATCAGACACATGAATGTCTGCCGTGTGTGGACATGTGTGCACACAGCCGCTCGACCGCAAGACACGGCTTATGTAACATGTTGGTGCATCGCTGATCGTCAGTCCTGACCGGCCATCTTCTCGTCCTGCTTGGGCATCATGTGCTGGCTCACCACTCCCTCTCTGTGTGGGAGGGCGTCCCCCCCCCCCCCGTTCTCTGACTGGACAGCAGGACTGGGGAGTAACAGTATAATTCCACAGGACTGTGGGTGTAGATGTGTAAGTTTGGTTACATCAGAACATTTTAAAAAATGTGATCAAAGTAATGAACTAATACAATTTGCAGGTGTTTTTTTTTAAATTCGCGAACGTTGTCAACTGTTTCAAATATGTATCACAACTGACTACTGTCAAATGTCACATCAACTAACCGCATTGTCATTCATCCACAGACTAAATCAGAAATAATGTTATAAATATCTCACTAAGGTTTTTACAATTGCTCAAATGTAACTTCAATTCCATGAACATTTACACATCTCCAGTATTGCGGTTTATTACAGTTCTGTATATTTTGTAGTTAAATGTTGTCTGTGACTTGTTCTTTAGAAATGGTGATAACCTAAAAAAAACCGCTGACATAAGTCATTTAAAAAACACATTTATACAATATACTTTCCTGGGTTAACAAAGGGGGTACATGCCCCTAAACACAAACAGGAGGTTGCAGTTTAATATACAGACTGTGTCTGTGTCAAACTAGATAAACGTGAACGGAATACATCACAACACTTTGTGACAGGCCCCACACTACAGCTGAAATGTGTCTTGGCATTAGACAATTTATTTTGTTGCTACAGGAAATGGTTTTGACTTGAGATCGGTCAATTTTCCAATCAGACACATTACCTGGAAAAAGCTTCAGGATGAGTTGAGGCAAGCCTGGGAGAAGTTGTTTATACAATCCGGTGTGGAATGTACCGACGGGACCAAAAGATGCTGTTGGTATATTCCAGTCACTGTTAGACAATAGGCGGAATAACTCACATTGTGTTGACAGCTTTACAACCAAACACACACAAAATGAAGAAATGCAACTTTATGAAATGGGCCCAGAATGGAGAAGCAATAAAATTGAAATAGACAGGTAAATGTGTTTTGTTCTTGTTCTCCTTATTGTGGATCTTTTTTTCTGTTAATACAAAGTTCTTGTTCCCCATGTTGTTCTTCTTTTGAGTCTATACTGAACATCGATGCCTGTTGAAACAAAACCAAATGAATGATATGTAACTGACACACAACCTAAAGAGGACGTTACATCGGATGGCTCCTCTCTTTCAAGGTGACAGATAATTGACCCTATTGTGTCCTGACAAAAAATGGAAATCTGTTTTCAGGTTGTTTTATACTAAATAGGACAAAATCAAATTTACAGCAGAAATCAGTTAAACAGCTATTGTCGTCACTTCTGCTTTGTAATTCTTTTTCAGGTGTCTCTTCCTCGGGTAGCGCAGAAACTATAATTTGAACAAACCATAAGTCCAGAATATGATTCAGCAGTTTGTCTGGAAGGCTCACGTTGAAATATACAATTTTCATTATAATAATCTGCATAGAGCATGTGATAGCATGATAGTAGTAGTATAAAAAGTAGTAGTATAAAAAGGCCTTTTTATTCCTAGTGACAGGAATAGCCTCTGAAGGCCTCGAGGTGTATATGTCATCTAGCTTATATTCTTTATGGCACGGTCCAGATTTCTGTAATAGAGTATATATTACTGCATGTTTACTTTTATCATATTTCATTCATCACATTTTTGTGTATATCTCTTACACCGTAGTTCTCTGACATTGCTGCTGTCACACCGTGAATTT
>JBBMJM010163583.1:0-21627 GCA_037832705.1 Centriscus cristatus | reverse complement strand
GATCGAATTATCACAACTTATTTTTTCTTCCTCATAAAGCTCATTACAGCAAACAGGGCTAATAATGAACATTTTAAAGGCTCATAGTGCAGACTCATTTTCTTTATTATTTCTAAATCCTTAATGAAGAGTTTCATTTACACAATGGTTGTGGCAAAAACATGCGTTTCAAAGTTAATCCGTTTCTTTGTAACACAATAGTTTACTTTAATTACTTTTTAATATAGTCAGTCGACTATAATATTGCAGAAAACAAACTTTGTGCTGTCTTAATTTCAATTGTGAATTCGCAATGATATGCCTTATGTTTGCCGCCTTCTCTATACAGTTGACATCGTCCTCTCTCAATGATGAAAACATGCTGCATAATAATAATTGGGGGAAAGTCGGATGTATTAAATTTTAATAAAAGGATATTTAGAATCACAGCTTGCTGTCAGATCAAGGCAAAGATATGTGCTGTGAGTGTTGGCACTAACCGAAATGAACTGTGACACCTAAATCAACAACTCGCAGAAGGACTTTGCCCCCAAATTCATTTGTCAATAGATTGAGTCAATATGGGCTGATCTGTGTGCAGCTCCTCAGCCTTCTGTCTACCCAGCAACACACCCGGGACAGTGTCTGGCAAGACGTCAGGCCATTAACTGTGCTTCTGCTGTGTAAGGCATCAAACATTGTGCATGGTTATTCTGTCACTGTTGTCACAGTTGTTGAATAAATACATTGAAAAGTTAGTTTTTGACTAATTTAATTTTACAAAGCAGTAGGAAGCTTATACACGATGAATTATTTTGGGTATTGTGTACATCGTCGTGTACATCGTATATGGTCCAACACTACATAACTTGCCTTACTTGTAGATGACGCTTTATTGCCCTTCTGCCGACATCTTCATGAAAAGAGCGTTTTAGCAACGAATAGCTGTTTCGAGGTTTGCGTAGCATCAGCAGCCTCTGCTGGCACAAGTGGAAACTAACGCTGACAATAATTAGATCTAACTAGATCAAGGGTCACCAACTGACCCACTGATCCCAGCAAAGGGTGGGGGGAGTTGATCGTCCCAGGATCAGCAGTGACAACAACTCTGTATTGGATGGCATCAAACCACCAGGAGACGTGCAGTGATTCTTGGTTTAAGAAACATTTGAGGAAAGGGATGAACCAGTGGGACCAAATGCATTCTGAGGCACTGATATTCGAGAGGGAGGATTGGGATAGGGGAAGTAAAGTAAGGGAAGCAGAGTACCTCACTACTTCAGACACCTAAATTCATGTACATAAAAGGAGGAACGTTGAAATGCTAATTAAAGCTCTGATCAGACCTATAACCACTGCTATCTAAAGGGACTTACAATGAATTGTTGCCTTACTTCAAATCATCAAACATAATCAAAGCTCTGAATAAAACATCACCTACACTTCAAACTTAAATTCTGTCTGGTTCTCACTCAAGATGCTGATCTGATTTTTTAGATCTAGGATTCTCCAACATTCTCTGATGTCCCCATAATGTTGACAAACAGAAAGAGAATAGTGTTTGTACAATCTGACCTCGTTGTCCTGTTTAGTCTTTCTGCCAATATGTGATGTATGAAGGAAAATCACTCCTTTGTTGGACAAACACTGCAAACTCCTCCAGATCTCCAGACGCTGACTGCTCAGCCAACATCTGACTTCTCTCATTTGATGTAGAACAAAAAAAGAAGGCAAATATTTGTCCAAAAGGATCAGAGATGGGTACATCGCTACCATTATGTGTCAAAAAGAAGCACACCTTTTCAAATGCCTTTTAATGAAATCCACATTTTTTATAAAAGGGAGACGTCACCTGAGAACACGAATGAAACTGTGAAACTGAAACATGCTGAGGATTATTTCATACTGGAAAGAATCATGCAGTCGTCTTGTATTTATTTCTACCGTTTGATTTAAGTTTTCAGCCACATCTCACAAAGAGTGAGAAAACATGAAGTCGTACCTGATGATCTATTTACTGAAGCTCAGAGAACCGAAAACCTCCAACACACAAGACGTACCAAACGTTTTGAAGAACAAACATCCGCTGGAATAACGTTCACATTTCGGATAATAAATCATTAGTAACCACCATAGCATCGTGTTCTCTCTCTCTCTCTCTCTCCCCTTCTCCTCTACTCCCCTCCATCCTCTTAATGCCAATCAGAGCAAGACTCCGACTCTTGAGATCCAGCATGTGTTTCTCCCAGAGGGGAAAAATTAATTCCTCCTCCTCGGCATCCTCCTCCTCCCTTTTCGCCGCCAAGGTGCAGCATGCTCCTCTCTCTTTTTCTCTCCCATTTGAAAGAATACAAGAGAATGAGAACCTCTCCTGAGGGGATCCAGCTTATATACTATTTCATCCGCTTTTAAATCCTCTGATAAATGTGAATGCCTTAGCAGGGAACTTGCGAAATAAAGAGAGATTATTTTCTGGAGATACTAATATTAGTCTTTTGGCACGGGATAGAGTGAACACGACACTCGAGCGTGGGGAAGTCTATTGATAGTGATATTTAATCTAGTGTAAGCATTGCTCATTGTCAAAAGAGTAGAATAAAAGCGAGTGAGATAGGGATTGGTGTTGTTGTTGTTTTTTATTTACATACCTGCGAGAATGACGATCCTCTTCAAATAGATGACTTATCAGGCCAGAACAGAAACACCCTCTCCCCGAAGGCAAGAGAAAGAGAAAGGAGAGTAAGACTCGTCGTTTTTTGATTTTTGAGCTGTCGTTGGCAGGATTTGGCCTGTAAAGTACGACGACTACCTTCATCCGCCATTTCTTAACAAGTTCCGTTCTGTCCTCGTTTGTAACTTTCTTGTCCAGCCCGCCAGTCCTTACGGCACCTACTGTATATTTTTACCCTGCCCTTATTGTTTACGGGGACTGTCAATCCCGGCAGCCCCAGTGCTCGTAGAGGTTTCTGTCACTGGGATATGTGAGGCCCCGCTTGTCATCTGGATGAAAAGGAATCGTGGGGATTTTTGTGCTTGGCCTTAATCTCCCTAACTGATGCTGGGAGTGCAAATTAAATCCAATTATAGGCAATGTGGGCCTTCAGCCTCTTTGAGGAAAGATATTGTCGACACTGATGGTTATCTTTTTTTTTTTTTTTCCTCCTCTCGCTGTGATGAAACTCACGTCTGTAAGAGGGGAGGTCATGGGACTAAATCAGAGTGGACCCCACTCGAGTACAACTGTTCTACAACCATTCCATTTGGACTTTTTATGGAAGATTAACATATGTAAATATGTTAAGGATTACAACTGTAATGTACAAGAAATCAGAAGGATAAAAAAACAAAATTTTAAAAACACAATTTTAAACATGTATTGATTAGTTGACTTCTATTCGATTACTATTTGTCAATTTCACAGTGGTGGAAAGTTCACCTACTCAGTTGTGCATTAAAAGACAAGTGTTAAATTCCCTGTGTCCGTGTTTATTATCGTATCAATCATCTCCACATACAATTCAACTTAATTTATACACCAAAAGGAAGTTTGAACTCATTTGCTTGTGTGTGTTTGTACAGATTCTCAGACAGAGATATCAGAACTGAACGTATGTCACGACACATTAAACGAGGTATTGAATAAACAAATTCATTTAAAAACTGACTCACATGCAGGAAGGGATGTGTGTGCGTTTTAAGGACCGTGGCCTGAAACATGGTTGTGATTTCACTGACACAAACTGCTTTAATCCTTGCTTTGGAGAGCACAGTTAAGAATGTTCCTATTAAAACTAATCTACGATTACAAAATATCTCAAACTCAATAAACTGAGATTATTCAAATCCCTCGTGGTGTAATCGCACCCAAGTGCCACCATGTAATCTCAACTGAACGTGTTTTGCATTCATCTGCCTTCCTCTCCCAGACAGCATGCAGCATGGTAGCTCTAAACTTCAGAATGTGCTTCTTATTTTGTATCATTAAAATATTAATCGCAGATTAAGCCCCTTAATACCCTATGGATTGCCATTTCAGAAAAACAAATACAATAGTTCCCCCACTCTTTTCTTCACAGAAACCTCCTGGCATCTCAGGAATCAGCTGCATGTTTCGGTGCTGAAAGAAAGACAGGAAAGGATAGAACTATAATCCCCATCAATGCACTTTAGAAACCACCTTCTTGCTAAAATGTGTGACTAATGGGCACAAATCTGCGGCTTTAGAAGCTGTCAGCGAGGACTGCCTAGGCCGTTGTTTCACTATTCACTGCATAAATGCAATAACCCGTTTGTTTTTGCCGTTGCTCAAGTCTTTTTGTTTCTGCTGAGAGCAAATATACCTTGAGGTCTAGTGCAGGGTTTTCTGTTTTCAAGCAGCAGTTGCCTGTGCGCTGCTTCTCGGAGCAGTAATGACATTAAAACACGAACACTTAAAGGGCTTTTGATGAGGGCAGTATTGGCTTCCAAAAAAGACCTTTTATTTGTTGGTGGGATTTAATACCAGTGTGTGTTACCTGATAACATTAACGCAGAGCAGGGACCGGGGAATGTTCCATGACTGGCAAAGCGTCAAGAATATTGACCACCAACAAGACTGCAGGTGATGGCGGACATGTATATTCATGTGCACAGATTATAGCTATTACCGAATTATATCAAGACAGGCCCGAGTCATTAGCACTGAATTCTCTTCATCTCCTCTTGGTGTGCACTAACCGCCGAGTGCATGTCGGTAAAACTGATATCTTCTTCAGTCTGAAGATCTCTATTTACATTGTTAGCTGCCATGAGCATGTCTGGAAGATATTTAAACTGTTGAGAGTTCAAGCTACATATCTAGAAGTTCTCTTTTGACTGTTGAGATTCTGTAGAGCTACATCAATTGGTGTTTTTTGCACAATGGCAGTTGAATACTCTGGGAAATGAGGTGAATGAAACCTGTAAAATGAAGTTTGCTTCCGGCTGAGTTGTCAATTCACTGATTCTAGAGGAAAAAAAAAAAACCTTTTTCGACTCCTGCTCCCCTCTTTGCCGTATGGGAGGGAGAAATAATGACAGTGTTTCGGCGTTGTTTGATCATCCTTAGCAAATTTGAATGCCAAATTTGTTTTTTGCAGGTGTTGCTCATGGAATAATTGAGCTGCATAATGTGGATAAGGTGTTGCTTCCATACTACACTTAATATGCATTTTAACCGCCAACAGTCCCATCTGACGCAGAGGCCAGACAACATTACGAGTTTAGTTTTGAGGTTTGTCCTCAAAATGCAATGACACAACAAAAGACATGTACTGTCGGTTTTGTTTGCAGGACATTTCTGACTAGTCGGTTTTCCTAATTTTCAAATCTTTATCTTGTTACTCGGGCTACACTAAATAGTGTCCGCCTGTATTTTTTGATCAGTATGATAAGAAAAAAGTGATAAAAAATATTAGTGAACACAGGACCTAACCTTTCAGCTTCTCCTACTTTTACAATGATGCTATATACATTTCATTTGTAAATCACTCTGAATGAATGAAATGTTCTACAGGTGTTCCTTTTTTTTAGTTTTTATTTTTTTTCAGTCGATGCACTGTCGCTGCCACGAACCATCGGGGACCCTTTCACTGTGATCTCAGCCTGCTTGTTTTGTCTGGCATTCTCAGTGTGATTACTGGGGTGGCGCACGCCAAAACCAACCCAATCTCTGCACGGAGTGACTGATCCAAATGAGCCAAAGTGTGAATACACCTGAGCGACACGTGTATTTAAAGATACCGAAATGTGTGTCTGCCACCAGAAGCACCATGATCTATGGGGGTTCTCTTCACCCCCTAAAATCCAGAGAAATTGATCAGTCACATTCTGACCCAGGTCCATCTCGCATAGTATAAGTTCATGCAGACTACTGAAAGACGTCGCTGCAGGTTTATGATCAAGTTATTTGTTGTTTGTACACACCAGAATCAGTCTGCTCTGGTGTCCCCCGTGCACTATTCTCCTCCTTGTGTCTTTTCAGGCAGAAGCTCTATAAACAAAGACTGAGCCTCATGTAAATACACACACATATATGCACACGCAGACACTCAAGACAATGGCTATTACCAGGCACACCTGGGTTCCCGCCTGCGCTATCCTCCTAATATCTTTTAAATCTTCACATAAGGTATGCCTTCCATAGGGCTTACAATACCATTTGCTCTAATAAATTCTTTTGGCAGCGGTGAGTGCAAGCTGCTTCTTCAAGGCCCCAGGAGAAGCGTGGAGGGGAGAGGCAGCCAAAAATATGAGGATAAATAGTGGGGGATCCACCAGGACCCTAAGCCTGGTAATCAACATTCTTCCAACTGGAAACATTTTCCAATTCTTCATCTTCATTTAGTTGCCCTGCCTTGTAATTCTTAGGCTGCAATCATTTTGCAGTGTAAATGCAAGGAGGGTAAAGATTTTCTGACGGATGAGGGCTCGTGGTGATGGGGGTGTGGGGTGATAAGCAAATGAAATTAATGACGAGTGTTTGTCTAGTGAATACGGGAAGGAGCAGGATGTCAGGTGCCATGTCAAACACTGCGCACACAGTAAAGGAGCGCCCTCCATCTCAAGACTCGGCGTGATTACGGTGAACAGCCTCATCGCGAGCTGAGCAGAGTGGGAGTCCTAGTTACCTCGCCAACAAGAGGCTTGTTAAGAGAAAAAGAGACGGAGAAAGAGGAGGAGGGAGGATTCTTAAGTGTTGACTAATAGAGGAGCTCCAAGGTATTTATTTCTTATTGTTTCCCCGCAAAGTCATTATGCCACACTGGAGGTTGTTGTGCACAGTACAAGGGTATATGAGAGGCTCTGTGTGTCTCTGCTGGTATTTTTTTTCACATTTCACCTCCCTCCCTCCTACTCAACTTTGGGAGAGGAGGCGATGGCTTGAGGCGAGCCTGGATCTCCACCCTGAGAAGCACCTCCATTGTGGCGCTTTGCGGCTCCAGCACATGAACTATCACTTGTTATGCTGAATTATAGATTGACTCTCCTAATTCCCTGCCTGGTATTTCAGGCAGAGGAGGAGAACACAAGGATGGGCCACATCTGTTCGACCCGCTGATGAAGGCCCCCTTCTTCTCTGTGCCCATCACTGACAGGCAGTGACAACTCCTATATTCACCTATCCAACGAGAAACCTTTGTAGAAGGAACAATTAAAAATAAACACTCAGTTTTAAACAGTTCTTTCCCAACTTTGATTTCTGATAATTCCTCAACTTTACAAGCCTTTTTCCAGCCCCAATGTTCCTGATGAAAATACTTCAAGGTTAAATGGTTTAATAGTAATTACAGCAGTACAACACTTGAATATTACACTGCCTGAATACAATCTCAACAATATTTTAATTGTGAGCTCCTCCACCCACACAATGTTTGGGCAAAGACAAAAAACACTAATGGCTCAGCAAAGAAGATGAATAAAATGAAGACACCTGCACTCCTCTCTGCTTGTATTTGAATACATTTCTTTGTTAATTTTGGAAGCGAGTTTAGCCATCACGATGAACACCTACAGTTGCCCTGAGTTTCAAATATTTAAGCATTTATCAGCACAATAGCCTGTAAATTAACACCAAATGCAAAGTTGTGCATCTGTTGATTTAAACTTTTGTAAATTCTTCTTTCGCTTGAGTGTAAAAGAAAACAAAACTCCAAAACAAAAAACTTGACATTATGAAATGAAGGTAGACGATTAATGTGAATTAATTTCTGGAGGAGCCTGCATCTGCCGTCATTAATCAGTCTGCAAATACTCGATGCTGATAATTGTTGAGAGGCATCCACAATGACAATAATCACTGTGACTTTTTAAAGCATCAGTGCCAAAGGTCAAAAGTGTTTCAAAGTATAAACAAAATATAACAAAAAACAGATAAAAGGTAAAAGGTAAAAGTGAACATGAGGTTCATCTTACTCATGTTTTATAACTCAGAATTCAGAGTTTACCACCAAATTGTCAGCTGCCTCCTCACTTGCAAACTCAAAGAGCGACAAATAATTCTTCAGTAAATTTTAATTTGTTGCACGTACCCGATGGGTGGTGGAAACTCAGACAATTTGCACACTGAATGACGTGTACTGTGTTGTAGCAGCAGAGAAACAAGAATGTAAGAAGGGAGGTAAAAGAGAAAGGAACAAAAACAGCATATGAACATAAAAATCCGTCAGACAAAACACATGCAGCCAACATTCAGGGCACGTTGAGAGGACTGAAGGATTGACTGCTCAGCAGCTCTACATGAGCCACCGTTCACTAAAATACACATTCGTAAATATATAAACAGGTGCCTTAAAAATTAATGTACTACATCTACATCCTAAAAAAAAAAAAAAAAAAAAAAAAAAAAAATGTGCAACTGCAATGCTTTACTTCCTCTGTCTGTTTTGTATATTTGTTAGCAGAGTTTTGCAAAAGTTGGCCAATTTTTACTAAAATATTACAATGTAAAGATTTTACATCAGTTTTGATGATGATATATTCACTTTTCATGTATTTACTATTTATAATTTTAACCTCTTTGCAGGTTTACGTATCGGTCAGTGCTGTTTTAATTATTGACCATATTACGTATATATAATCTGCGTTTCAATGTGCTGTGGCACCAACATCTCCATATATAAGACAGAGCTTTGCACACATGGGCCAGGTGTGTTTGGCGGTATTCTCCTCTCTGAGGCCATCACGTCTTTTCCTCAGACAAATGCTCAGCTGCCACCGGTCCATTAAACAACACCGCCTGGTTGAGACAGAGGATGCAGCGGAGTGTGTGTCTGCAGGGTGTGTATTTGTACATGTGTGCACATACCTTGGCAATAGTAGCATCTTGAAGAGGAAGAGGTGGTTTGGGGAAATGTGTGTGTGTGTGTGTGTACACATACTGTACATAGCCCCACTCAGGAAAAGCCAACCACCCTCTGTGTCTCCCAATGGCTTAGGGCCACCGTCTCCCACGGGGGTCATGAGTGAGGCCAGAATTCCTCCACGTGTGTGTGTGTCTATGCGAATGTGTGTGTTTGAGTGTTGGCCTCCAAGGGATAGCATTAGACAAAAGAGACGCAGTTGCCAGCAGCTGTGGTGAAGACAGTCGCATCCCAACCCCACCGAAAACACCCAATTGGTTCCTTCTTCCACTCCCAGCCTTCTTTAGTCCAGTAAAGCAACTGGAGCGGTGATGTTACCCGCTCAGGAGAAGAAAAGGCCCCTCCGGAGACTGGAAAGTGAATAAAGGGGCACGCAGAAAGAGAGAATAAGCGCTTTTCATGCTTTTTTTGTGTTTAATGCCATTTCCAAAAATAATGTGGGCCTTAGAAAACAGAAGGTAAAGATTTATAAGAGAACACACACATACATGAGACACAATGAGACACACAAATACACAAAATGCCAGTTTGGGTACGGTTGTTACGAATACCTGATTCTTCCCCCTCTTTTTTCTCATCTCCCTTTAAAAATCTGCAAATCCATTTGCTAAACAGCTGCACCTCTGTAGTGCACAGATAACAACCTGGGCCAGGCTGGCTTTGCAGCAGCGAGTGCAGGCAGATAGGCCCAAATCTGGCCCTTTTTTCCAAAAATGCTAATGACGAAGGAACCACTTCCTCAGCCAAAGGGAAAAAAAGGAGGGGGGGTTGTAGTGGAGAGAGAGCGAGAAGGCTCTTGTAGATCTGTCAATTGCTATTTTGACAGATATTTGCTTGTAAGTACACACAACACTTGTTCCCTGTGTCTTATCTGGAGCTGTGCAGAACACTGACCTACTTTACATCAAGCACAATATGATGCACAAGCATGCTCTGTTCAATAGCCTGCGTATTTTTTTCCTGTTTGCTTTATTTTTTTCCCTCGCTTACTCCCCCCTCTTCTCTATTTGTCACCTTAAAAAACAGATGGATTCAAATGAAATGGCTGCAAATCCTAGGAACAGAAGGTATTCTTTCTGAAATAAAACCTTGTGGCTTAAAGGGAGAATCTTCCGACCATCTCCGGATGTTTGATTGCTCCTTAAAGGCCCGAGCAACTGCACTCAGTGGATGAGAGTAAATATTGGAAATATTGCCACAGCTGCTCATTCACTCCGTCACTCCCGCTCTACCTCCCGACTCCCTTTCTCTTTCCCTTGCTCCAGCTTTTGAACACAATGGCCCAGAACACGTCGAGATAATTATCACTGAATGCGCTACGTTATTTCTCAGTGTGGTCAGAGGTCATTCAGAGAGCAGCAGCAGAGGAGGCAGGTAGACTGTGGTATGTGACAGATCATTTCCAACAGGCACTTTTAAACAGAGGTGGCAGATTGACTTTCTAATCACCAAAGGTAGCATGACTGAAACTTCCTCAAAGAGGAAGACTTCCTCTCTCTATCTGTTTGCTAACTGTGGGAAATCCAAGTTTTTACTTGATTCACAACTTTTAAAGGTAGTATTAGGCAAGGTTTATGATGGAAAAAGTTCTTTTAATCACATCGGAGACATCGGATCAGTGTGTATGATTTGATTGTTTTGAGTTATTTTTTATTTTTTAGTCTAGACTTAAAGGTGCGGTATGTATTATTTTTAATCTTTTTAGCACTGATTTTATCGTCACAACTGTACAAGACTCCCACTTGTGCAGCTGAGATCAAAGGCATGTCAAACTATGTCAATGGGTGTGGGAGATGGAGCAAATACAAAGTCCCATATTTGTAAAGATTCTCCAATTAAAGAGAGACTTGTAGTTTTGACAGAAACTTTGTGTAGGACAACAAACCAAGAGTCAGACATCATGGTTGGCTAGCAGTCCATCCGCTCAACTTTCTGCAGTCGCAGGGGATAGAAGTCATAAGCTATAGGAGGAGCTTTCATTGGTGCCAGTCTCTATGAATGTGAATGGGACTTGTAAAATTGTCAGACTGACATCTGAAGTACTCATGAGTCCACTTGCGTGATGGCTGGTGGGTGTAATCTCATGGCAGACCTTTGAAACAACCGTTGATTGAATTACTGTCATTGTCTTATCTGGAGGCTATTTGGTAGCTTCGGCGGACACAATTTCCCCGTTTCAATTGATCATAATTATCACACAACTTGATGGTAACACTTTTTGAAATGTTTATTAAATTAAAATGAAGACCAGTTTGTTTCTCCTTTCCTTAGAATCTGTAGTTGTAATAATCTAGTGGACAATTTTGCTTTGGAGATGATAAAGTGACATTATTACCTCTAACCAGCTATTATACTAGTGGATGTAAATCTTTTTCACGCCTCTCAGTCCATCTTCCATATATTACATTGGTTGTCTGACAAATGCACTTTGGGATTTGACCCTTCTTCATGTTGACTGGCAGGCGTGTTTTGAGGCAGCGGAAGTGGGAGGTTATGACCACACCGAGGCCGTAAGAGACAGATGTGTTTGTGTTGCCGTACTTGATGAGTTTCGAAATGGTGTGTTCTATATTTGTAGTCCCTTATAGATACAAGCAGGTCTCATTACAACAATTTTCACATATCAATAATGTAACCCTTTTTAAAGTTCTTACTTTTAAATGCATCCACCTCTGTGTGAAGACATCGAAGGCACTGACAGCCATTCATATCTCTGATATGCAGCCATATTACATGGTGCTGTCACTGCGTCAGTCCAGAGAAAGCAGGCAAAACAGGGTAAACAGTTTGTTCCTGTGAGCAGCTCGATGCCAATCAGCGATTAATGAGGCGATGCTGAAACACCGGCTGAGAGAAGTTAAACTGAGCTGAATTAAGGAGCAATATCATCCCTCATGCAGGTGCTCGCTGAACGAACAACTGCTTTAATTACTGTTATTCAATCATTCCCCTTTTTTTTTCTTCTCCAACCCGCCGCATCCAAATACCACTCTGGTGTCATCCCTTTTTCTTGTCAATTTACAAATGCCTATTGCAGACATCCTACCTACTTGCTTTTCTCTAAATGAGTGACCCCCGCTCAGAAAAAGATGCACATCTGGGAGTGTTTATTGTAAAAGAAATAAAAGCTCAATACCAAGGTGCAGTTTTCAATGCCCTGAATTTCTTATGTACTCAGAGCAAAAGGTTTGTTGGTGCCTGTGATGGGAAACATCTGTGTGTGATATGGGGGCTCATCACGCATGGGGGAGGACAAAGTGGGCGTGTTCGCACCTGCTTCGGTACGCTGCCTCACAATGCTTATTATTTCTGCTGAAGGTGTCTAATGCGGTTTGTGCCTCCACATACTGTCAACATGAATAGAGACGATAGACTGACAGCAAAACACCTGTCAGCCCTAATTCTCTGTATGCATAGCTCTTTGCAAATCAAGGGTTTCATTCATTTGTGAAAAAAGTTAACTTTAATTTTATGAAAGTGCTCTTTTTGGTCAGCTAGTACATGCAGTTTCATCGCCAGAGAGATATCATGCTGAAGCACAAAACATTTTAGGCACAGTTGAATTAATGCTGATGTCATGATATGTCATTCTTTCATTATTTTGTAGTGAAAAAAAAAAAATCAGACAATTTTACAGATAAATCAAATAACTTTTGGGGAACAAGTTACACTGAATTATAATATATGAATGTTCTGAGGTCAGTAATTAATTATGATACATTTTTAATCAATCGGATACATTTGATCATTTTTCATCTGGAGTACTTTGGTCTTTGAGCTCAGATCAGTATATTCTGACACATGTACTTACAAACAGATTTTAATCTGAATGTTTCTGATCTGCATCATAAAAAAAAGTAGACTTCATTTCTCTGAAGTCATCATTTAGCCTTTTATTCACTTGAAGCCAGAAATAAAGTGCCATTTACCCTCTGAGACAGCCGGAGCACAATAGCACCGTAGGATTCGAGTGGATTGACTCAAAACAAACGAGGTGATTTCTCTTAGATTCAGAGGGGGATCTTTCTCTGTAGAGCTGCATGCTGACAAGTGCTGGTCCCCCGGGACGACAAATAGAGATGTTACCGCTCCGCAGGGAAACAAGGCAGCTTCCCTCCTTTCATGTTCTGAAACATGAAGAAATAATCTGAGATCTTGACAAGACCTGTTTTTCTATGAGCGTGTTACCCTGAGATAAAGTTAACAAGGTAATTTAAGAAGCACTTAACAGACAGGAGATACAGGTATTGTTGATAGCATAATAAAAGAGAGATTAATATTTGTAAGGACTTGTATAATATGTCACTGCAAATACTCTTTATAGTAAATTGAGATAAAAGTACTTCTGTGTGTGTCACATCAGTTCATGAACAATGGTTATGTTTGTCTTAGATTCTTATAAGGATGGAAACAGTTTTCTTCAGGCGGATCCTTCACCAGCAACACACAGTGTAATTCAGGTAAACAAGATAAATGATTTGCGCCTTTGTGGTTTACAGCAGTTGAGATGCTCTTCTTCTCCACGGCTTCACTTTGTGCTTTAGAGTGATAAGAGAGGTGTATTCTCAGGTAAACTCCTGCCAAGAGTCGCCTTAAGCATCTAACACCTGAATGTCACCTTTCCTGAGCTGGCATAGCTTCTCTCTATGACGTGATGTGTCTCGTTGAGCCCCTGAGGGGGTTCCTGTTGGACACCTGCCCGTGAACACAACCTCCCAGGTGGGCACGGCGGACACGCCCAGCTCCCTCTCTGGGGCACCACAGCAGCTACGAGCAAACAAGGCCGTCTGACTCCTTCACCCCCCTCCGGGGAATACACGAGTCTGCTGCTACTCTCATGTGAGACAAACGATTCTCCAGCTGATAACAGAGACACTGCCAGTCAGACAATGCTGCTGTTGTCAGTGCATCTTGTTCTGTCTTGTTCTCATTGTTGATATTTTTCTATTGTTTATGGTCAATGTTGCAAATGAATCGTACAAACAAAAAACTGTCTGGATTTTTTTTCCCCCTAAGATGAGCTGTGTTTGTATTGTCTCATGCTTGGCTGCATGGTTTGATGGCCATCACCCCAATTTTCAAAGTCTATTGTGTATTTTGCATCGTAGCTGAATATATGTATATATTTGTAGTTTCCGTCAAAATTGAAGCTTGTCACCAGTTGAAAGTTATTTTGCAGAAATAATATGCAAGGTAAATGTTTTCAAGCACGCTTGTTTGCTACTTTATTCTTTGCCGAGTTTCTGCTAGGTTCCACCTGCAGATTTTAAAATGGAATCCTCAAATGTGGAATGCATGACGAACAGAACTGTGAACCGACAAACAAACCCAACACAGAAGTTGGTTGTAGTACACTTCGACCATATTTTACCTCCACTGCTGGGGTTGTGGTTACTATTATGATGATCATGAGAAATCAAGGTACAAGGACATAACAAGGAATGATGCCATAAGTCAGCAGAAACCGATTAAGTGAGAAAACACACATTGCGTTTCTTGTTTTTTGTTTAAAAAATGTGTATTGCCACTTATTTTGTTAGGGAAATGGCTGAGAACATGCACAGGTTCAAGTTTATCCGAAAACAAAAGATGGTGACGCGCTTTTGGTCTTCATGTGTCAACAGGTTTCTAAACTGGTAGATTTAGAGAATGGATATTTGGATGTCCTGGACATCCTACAGCACATCCCAGTTTTTCGTTGCTATAACAAACAAGTTGCATCGGTTTGCTGACCATGTTTACAGTTGTGGCTCATTTACTTGACATTGCTGAAACAAGATATAAAATATTAAATTCTCAACTAAACTTCTCAGAATGTTGCTAACTGTCTATTTACAGTTTGGCAATCAAGACTTCCGCTTGTGTTTTATGTTTTCTCGTTTACATTCATACTTGCACAAAATCAGAATAATTACATGCAAAACAACATCTAACTAACAAGCAGGACTGAGCCGTCTCGCAACATCTGGAGTTCACTTTTTTATGTTTGACATGCTGCAGAAGGCTCTCCGCTCGCTCATCAGCGCTAAGCCTAGTAACGTGTCCACAGGAGAACAGGGACCACTGAGGGTGCTGGATGCTGGAGGTCCAGTACTTGCACCAGCCTGCTGAGAATACAATGTCTTTACCAACATGGAGGAGGAGAGTCACCAGCTCCGTATTCAGCCAATCAGCTCCAATTAGCACCAATGCTGAAGCCCTGGTGTTTGAGGAGTTATTTAAACATTTAAAAAGCCAATAACTTTGCTAAATCTACCAGAATGCCTCACATTTACATTTAAAATACTACTCAACAAAGAAAATAACACAGCACTTTTTTGATTAGCCGTCAATAATTTAATGACATCCTGTTTGAATCTCGGCTGGTGTCAGACATTAACCATTGCTTTTTTTAATGAACTATATTTAATGGGATCGTGCTGATGGTAGAGAACGTGTTATTAAGGCATTATGGAGATGTTTAATTGACAAATATGTATGTCATGTAAACCAATGTAGCCGCTAGATGCTTAATTGGTCGTTTAGATTTTTCTCTCAACAGTAACCTGCTCTGCTTCTGTCATCACTTCTACACCAATGTTTCAACAGCTTGATATCAGGTAACCACAGCAAGATTCCGTCTCACAGCTCGGTATGTGCCAATACTGGTCTTCATTGTCAGTGGATTGCTCGATTCATAGTTTCATTCGTTTTTAAGAAAAAAAAAAAAAAATTTTGCAGCTCTACTTTTCTAAATTAATGTAGTCTCTACTGTAGTACTCAACGTAAATGGCCTGTTACACCTCAGATCTCCCAATGGAGACACTCCCTCCACTGTAAGTTATTATTAATACTATTCTAAAATGAACATTCAGGAATACTCAAATCATCTATCAGAAATGACCTAATGTAAAGTATGACCACCCTAACCTGTTAGGGACATAAGGCTGAACATGGCAACAACCAACCAGACTGTTTTACTGATGTGTTAAAACAACTTTGAATGTGTGAACATAGAGAAGTAGTCACAGCATGTCTGGGTAACAGTTACAGTATTTAATGTCCAGTTTGTGAGTTGAATGTGGAATGAGTGAATTTTAACAAACTAATTTGATGGTCTCACACACATACACTGAATCCTCAATATAGCATTCAGTCCAATTCAGTTTTATTTGTTTAGCCCAAAAAACAGAGTCCAACAGTGCATGTCGGTCCCATTGTTGATGGCGGCAGGAGAAACCAGGGAGATAAGGAATCTGTCCACCTGTCCTTGTGATAGGGAAAGAGTCGGTCAGCCCAGGATCAGCAGGCCTATTTGATTGCGCCAAAACTCAGGGAGAGAGAAGGAGTTAGAAACTTGCAGCAATTCTTGGTTTAACATTTCAGGAATGATTGTTTATAACATGTTCAAACCTAAACAATAACTAAACGACCTCCTGTACGACAGTGCATGCCAATCAAATCAATGTTTTCTCTGTAATAGGTGAATGTAAGACCCATCGTAGCTGAAACTAATTCAAAGCAATCCATACACAAAGGACAAGAAGTCTGTGAATGTTCTCAGTCATCCAGGTCATAGTGACTTGCTGGGTTAATTCTTTGTAAGCTGGACTTGTAGTTTGTTTGAAGACGTTCCTTCACTCATCCGAGAAGCTACTTCAACTCTGAACACTGCCTTGCTACAGCTGAGAGAATGTACTGGTAGCATGATACAAACAAACTCTGTGGGCAGATTGTAGATGCATTGTGCATAATGTTCAAATATGGATTTCCTTTAAGGAGGAATAGTCTTTATGGAGAACAACTCAACAAGCAGTGGCAGCAGCCCATCAATGTTTCAGGATACAACATTTCTACCTCCATGTTTAATGATTGTCTATAAATTCATAGCATTTGGAGGGGCAGATGTTGCTGTAGAGTAGTTATGGTTGGTCTGCAGAAATATGGTGAAGCAGGAAATGTCTGCAGACTGCTGGGTGGCTCATGGAAGAGGAATCACAGCCAGTGCATCTTCACATAATGATGCTCTGCCTGAAAACATGGCGGCTGTGAGGTGGAATTAAAAAAAAAAAAAAAAAGCATCTATTAGGCTAGTAATTGCTGCACGATTAGCAGGCGCGCAGTTTGGCATGGTGTTAGGGTTTTCTGCAGAGTTTGGAAGAAATACACCTACTGGTGCCTCCTGATACAATAGAGCTGCCTGGGCGGCCATACATCCTGCATGTCTAACTCCCTTTTCCCATCTCTTTCTCTCTCTCCACCCACCCCTGTGGGTCTGTCCCTCTATCAATCGTCCCCCCTCCTCTGCCTGTCTGGACTGGGACCAGCTGGCTTCATTAGGGGCCTCCTCCATTCCACATTGCCTGGTTTTGTCTCTTGCACATTTTTCGACTGTTTTATCTTAAGCGCTGTCCATCCCCGGACCCTCATACATATTTTCTTGGCATTTCTGCAGCCACACAACTGGATTCTAATGAAACAATCCATGTGTCCATTGTACAGCTTTTCTTTTTAATTAATCTTTGTGTCTGCCACCTTTTTTTCCTTTTTGGATGCCCATTGTTTGGAATCACCAGGAGTGAATGAATTTTAATGGTTTGAGACATTGACTGTTGGATTTTCAGGCACAAGTTTGAAAGAATATTCTAAGTTATTCATACCTGTGCAGTCGACTTGAATGTCCTTTAACTTCAAGAGATAAAGTTCAAATTCAGGTTATTATAATTATCTGAAAAAACAACTTTCACTATAATCCACTGACTTTTTCTGAGCTGTCTAAATCCCCACAAAGTATCCCAAAGCTTCTATTGTATGTGAGAAGTTAACTGCATTTTCTGTCACTGTGTTTCTGTTTGATTGAGTTTGCTTGTTGGATGAGGTCCTTCTTTGATAGATACACCCGTGACTTAGTCACCCTGCTACTTCCCGTTTGTCATTATTTGGTTTGGAGGGATAATGGGACTAGTGACTAGACCGCAGATGGTGCTGTTGATTGTCTCTTGATAGGGCAACGTTGATAGGCAGATGGCGTGGGGGAAACCAGTGACTTGATTGGGCAAAAAGCTCCACAGGCTAAGAAGTCTTCACCATTGAAGCCTGTTGTGTAATTTCACAGCATTTCTTGTGAAAAGTCCCTGGTTGACAAAATAAACATGAACACAGCTCAGCAAACTTAGATGCACTTGTGCCCTCAGGCCCCGCAACCTAAACACAGACTGTGCCTCATACATTATTACTGGTGTGCTAACGCCTTTTTGACAACATTAATGTTTGGACATTTCTTTGCACTTAGATGAGGCAAGTGAGGCAAAATTACGGATCCCACCAAACTTAAATGCTGTAACTCGCTGAACCAACCCAGTCACAAGAACATATTGTTCCATAGGTTTAATACACATGCCATGGATTCTCTTTCCCTGTGAGATACATTTTTATTTTCAAATCACCAATCTTCAATGTGTGACTTAATTTCCTGGATTTCCTTAGTGCATATAAACCAAAAATAAATCAGGTTCAACATTTCTAGGCACCCAAAATGATTCATACTTAGTCCTTTGGACAGGCGACTGTAGCAGGGAAGCTCATATTTGTAGTCGAAGTCGCTTGGTCTGGAACAGCTCAGCGGGATTTGACTAGTCCATTAAACACTGGATTTGGGATCACTCCATGAAACGGTGCAATAGTTTAACACTGTTGATTGAAACATTTGTTTCTGCCTGTTTTTTGAGGAAGCTCTGTTGCCAGGCGACAGCCGTAAACATGAAGTCACTTCTGGTAGAATACTGGCCAGACAGATTTGTCAGTGGGCCTTTTCGAAACCAGCCATTACATACTAAATACTGCATACTGCCTCAGTATATACTGCATACTACATGCTGAATAGTGGATTCAGTATGTCAGTTGGAGCGGCTTGTTCACAGTACTCCACAACGTAGCCAGGTATCCCAGAATTAATTTTGCATGAAATAGCAGCAATTGCAGAGAATTTCAAATCAGGCTAGAAGCTGATTTAATTTCCATCATTTGTTTATATGTAAACAAATGACGGTTTATATGTCACTTTATGAAGTTTAAAAAGTAATTAATGCAAGAAAGGACCACTTTAGATTCTGAATGTGTGCTGTAGCAGTAACACAGTTATTGTTATGGGCAGCATAGGGGACCTTTTTATTCAATGGATGTTTTCAACACACAAACGGAAACAGGCAACAATGAGTTTAAATATATTTATTTATTATATAATCAGCAATACAATTATGAGAGCAGCTTCAAAAACGTGTAAGTGTAAACTGTAGGCCTTTTAAGCTTAAAAGGTACAACACTGTTATGAAGAGAGAAAAGAGAGAAAAAAAAGGTGTGGCACAAACTTGAATTGTGTAGGGGCAATGGTACAGAACTCTGGTAAAAGAAATGATAATTAGAGGAGGAATATTGCGCAGCGCCACCCCGAGTTGCAGCAATGTAATGACACTGCCGGTCTGACATTGGAATAAAATGAATGAATGAATAAAACAATCTGTGAAAGTCATGAAAAACATTGCCAGTCCTGTGAAAACCTTGCATCTGGAATTCTTTGAACCGTTTAACTGTGATGAGGCCATTGTCCTCTTTTTGATGCTTAATATATTGTTTTAAGATGGAAGTCTGACATGAGGCCACAAACATAGTACGCAGTGCCTTGTGAAAGTATTCAATCCCCTTTAATTTGTCTATATTTTGTCACATTCAAACCTGAAACGTAAATGTGTTTAATTAGGATTTTCCATGCTAGACCATAGAGAATATGTAGCATATTAATTAAACCCCTAAAACTCTTATTTGAAGCAAGTATATCCACCTGCAACCCATCAAATTCCAAATGCAGAGTTGCAAATCGCAAAATGTGTTCACCTTACACTTTGCAACGTTCCACCCTGAAGTTGGAAACATTTGTGATGAACGATGTTGCGGTGTCACAGAAACATACTTGTACATACAAACGATTCATTCTGGCAACTGGGTTAGCAACAACAACCCACATGTTGAATTTCAGTAAAATGATTTGTTGATGTTTTTATTTACTGCACTTTTTGAAGTTTTTAATTACATGTGGAAATACTACAGACTGACATGCTATAGACAGTGATCACCTTCTTGGATCTTTGTATTCATGTAGAGTGAAATCTTGAGACAGAAAACCAATTTGTACAATTTTTTACACTTTGTTTAATGCTTAATGTATCCTCATTTCTCCTAACGTATGTTTGGTGTTTTCCAACAAGTAGCACACTGCATTTTCAGCCTTTTCCTACCTAACCTACAGTCATATAGTTTAACACTAATCTCTCTTTTTAAAGAGCGTTGATCTGGGGACACTGCAGCGTGGTGGTATCATAAATGCTACATTTACTTACCAGTCAAATCACAATGTATGTGTGCTTATGCATATCAGTTCTGTTAATTTTCATGTTTTATGTACAAATCACTGGACCAAGCAGTTTCTCCTGGTTTTATTTTGTTTGTGCTTTTGTACTTCTTGCATATGGCTGCATGGTGGAAAGATTTAATCTGATGCTTTATTTATGTCATGTCATTATTTATTTATTTGATTATTTTGTAAATTATTTATCTATTGAATTATTAATTCTTCTTCATGACTTTTCCCTACATTATTCATGATTTAATTTGAGATTATTGCATCAAGATGCCGCATAGTTGCAGTGTTGGGTGCCTTTTCACATCAAGTCAGACAAGGATATTAAATCTTCCTCTCACGCAATTTTTATTCCTTGAATTGAAAGAAGCAGAAGAATGACCTGGAAAGCTTGCTATTAACATTGAAACTGTCGTCATGCCACAGAGGGGAGGAATGATTAGTCTCTCGACAAACACAATCACCTTTTGATTGATCATGCTACAACGAGAGCCGTAGCACAAATAGCAATCTACTCTGCAGTGGTTACCGTAATGACCGGCCATTGTGGAAGACATGCAGTTCATTTAATGCAAACATGTTGCACATGACACAAACCTGGAGGTGATTTTTCCGTTCCTCTTGTGAATAAAAAAGGCCTCTGCATCAAAGTGTGAAATGTGATCAGCCTCAATATCAATAATAAATACAATCATTCAGGTCAGTTAGAGAGAACAATGTTATATACTGATAGCTGACAGGAATGAGCGCAGATGACAATCCCATGAGCGGCCATTGACTATTTGACAGTCTGAAGTACTTTTCAGCTGCTGCAGCACTATGTGAACTGGTTCAACATTACATCTCTGTTTATAAACGCTTGTCTGTCAGCACGCTTCTACATTAATGTCCAAATCTTGCATGATTAAAAGAGTTTTTGAAATTGATCTCATGCAAGTTTAGTTTGATTAGTGATGCAAGGCTCAGTGGAGATTTAAAATACTTGAATAAACCAGGATTTATACCAAGCACATTTATTTCATTATTTAATTGAGCTCAGTGCGTTTATTCACTATGTATATCCATTAACTGTTTACTTCTGGTCTATTTTTATGTAAATCTTTAATCTTCTCTGCAATATGACACACTCAGTGCATATAGATTTTGTTACAGCAGATTTCTAATCCACAGCTGAGGCAGAAACGATGAAGTCATCCAGTTAGATTATTTGCTGGGATGTTATTATAATAAGAATGTGGAAAGTTCTCGTACTTGCTCTCATCTCTTTCAGTTGTTTATAATCTTAACAATATACACATTAAGGCTCATTCCACAGAGCGTTAGCGAAAGGCCTTTAAAATGTAAATGTAAGAGTCTGTGCTGTTTAGAGAGGAAATC
>JBBMJM010163476.1:10489-21646 GCA_037832705.1 Centriscus cristatus | reverse complement strand
CACACACACACACACACACACACACACACACACACACACACACACACACACACACACACACACACACACACAGAGCCGAAACTCCTCCTCCTTTACCTTGAGCCTTTTCCACAAACACCACCTTGGAGTCGTGCTGGAAGTTGTGTCCGTTGAGGAGCATCCTCTCCCCTCCGGGGGCGGGACACGTCTCCAGGCTCTGCTTGTCCACCAGTGGCAGCTCCTGGGCTGATCTCTGGGCTGTGGGAGGGGGAGCAGAGCGCTGCCTCATTGCTCAGCCAGCACACACCCACTCCCCATGCAGACCTGAGCATCCAGACTGAATCACCACCTATAGTCAGCTCTCTGGCTCCCAGCTCGCTTTTATTATCTAAAATGACCCGGAATGTTATCTTAAAACACGTATGAACACACGTTTGATTGAATCCAGACTCAAATAGACTTGTTCGGCACATAAATGTCATCATCAATCCACTTATTCCACTTCAGAAAGTGTTGTAAAGTGAGAAAACTCACAGCACTCGATGGGGTTGGATGCGGCCTGGAGCGACACGGTTCGGCCCGTCGCCTGGTTGATGTGAACCCTGAAAACCATTCGCACCCGCGTGTTCTTGCGCCCGATGTCGGTCTCCCCCTTTCGAAGCTCGATGTCGGAGTTACGCAGCTTCAAGATGCCGGCGCAGTCGATTCTGGAATTGGTGGAAACCGATGTTGGTCAAGACAGGAAAGGAAGCGTGACAGACACATGACGAGGATGTAACATATCGAGATCGGATGTTTATCCTTTTAAATCCGTGATATTCAAACTACAAAGACCCCCCCCCCTTTCATAAATCCATTACTATCTGGTTTGCATTGATCAGTTGTTTATAAAATGGTGACAAAGGTCAAATTCTTTCTCTCAAACCCCTAAGGGACGTCAAATGACCTTTCAACCGTCCTGTTCTTTCCACAGACCACATATATCCAGTTCACTGTCATCACAGGAGCAAAGAAACCAGAAAGGATTCACATTTATGAGGACTGACAGGGGTTTTTAAAAAAAATAAAAACAAAATAAATAAAAAGACCAATACAGTTGATTAAATCATCAGCATCCCCACAATATTGAGTGTTCCAGACGATTCAACCAATAAATATCCACAAATGTTGCAATTAGAAATAGTCTGTAATGATGAATAATGAAGAATCCCCGCCCCCCTCTAGGGGGGTCGCCTGCCTATGATCCTTCCCTGTCCGCTCAGGACTCGTCCAACTTTTTCATCCAACTTTCCCAAAAAGGCTTCTGGCTTTTCCATCGCTGTGCTACTTGACGCCGCATTCCTCAAAGCCTAGTTAATGTCAACTTTTACACACATTCGAACACTCCCTGACATTCCTGCTGCCAGACACCGGGGGCCGGCACCCCTGGCGAAGTAATCAGGTGTTGATGTTAAGGACCCCATCTGTTCGCCTCGTCCTCCTCCTCCTGAGCCGTCCGCTCAGCGCCTGACAGAAATAAGAGAGCAGGCTCCTGCGCGATTATATAACCGATTAGGAGCTAAGACGAGCCGATTTGTGGCTTCATGAGGGAACGACGACCATCCAAGGATGATTGGATGATTTAGGATGTTAAAGAAAAAACAATTAGCACAACTCTACATTGTGTCAAAACAGAAATAAATCGCACACAAAGAAGTGTGAGGCGTGTCCTCGGCGAGAAACGTGAGGAGGAGGCGGATGACAGGGGATTATGTGTTACATCCATTAAAACGCCGAGAAAGTGCTGATGCGGCAGGCGGCTGCAGCTCAGACACAAACCTCTGGTCCCTGTTGGGAGCGCTCAGCTTCCCCTGTAATCTGATCGCTCGCAACACAGGAAGGACTCTTCTGTGTGTGTGTGTGTCTGTGTGTGCGCCTGTAAAGGCCAACACATTCACAACCCAAAACACACAAGGAGACAAAGCCAAGAACACATTAACAGATACGGATTAACGTTCAGCAGCTGGACCGTCAAGGGGTCTCGAGCTCAAAGTGACGTTGAAGGGTCCCAGACAGTGACGATGCATCCTGAAGCTGGGGAACGTCCCATAATGGGAGTTTGTTCATAATGAAATGAGGAAAACGCCGCAGAATCGTTCTCATTTCAGCGCTGATGAAGCCCATTCCCCCATGAACTCTAAGATTTATTTATGTGTTTGCGGAACGGACCGTCAGTGACGTCAGAACTGGTGACGTGTCTTCATTGAAGGGTCAGGCCCCCGTTTTTGTTCTGACTCTTGTTCTGCCCGGCACAATGAACGTTAAATAAACTCGACAATCAACAGACTGAATCGTTTTGTTCCACACAGTTTCCAAGGATGACGTCCCAAATGGCTTGTGACAAACCATCTGGTGCGTCAGGTGGGTGATACTCATCTTTACGGGGCAGCTGAGCTTACTGGGTGGGTTGTTTATGTACAGTGGGAGGCAGCTGGAGGCAGAATATCCACAGTCGCTTATTTATTGTTTCACACTCCACTCACATGGCCCGCATGTTGTTCTCCGGCAGCAGCGGGATCTCCAGCACCTTGGTGTTGTTGTGCAGCGCCTCGTGGCTCGGGGTGGACACCGTCTTGCCCGTGATGCGATGGACCTGGTAGAAGGCGTGAGGCCTCAGCAGCCGGTCGTCAGCTGTGCCGATGAACAGCTGCAGGGTGAGGGGCTCGTTCTCCATGTAACCGTGCAGCTGAGAGGGGGAGAAAGAAAAGATGCAGTTGGAGCCTCGCGTCCTGTCAAAAACATGTGGTTCTGATGTCAGGTTCTGTGGCTTTTCAACCAAAGGACACATTTATGACCTTGAAATCCCATTGCTTTAGTTCACTGCCAACAGCCTGTGTACCCTTCCTCCATCAGTGGTGTGAGTTCTTCATCCCACAGAAGTGGAATCTGAGGGTCAGCCGCTGCCAGACAGCTGTAAAACCACCAACAGCGAACAGGGAACACGCTTTTTTTGGGTTTTCGATAAGTCACGTCAGTTCCCACCAAGAAGGGGTCGGTCAGGGTCAACGCAAACTCCAATCGCGGCCCTCTTCTGATTTCTATCAACGAAAGGATCCAAGTATGATTGAGCTGGAACCGGTGCCGAAGTGCTGCCTGGTGCTTCTGATGGACCCGACCCAGAGCTTCTTAAGTGCTCCCAGACCCTGGTAGGTGTGAGCTGACAGGAGGCCTCCAGCCGGGATGACTTCAGCCACCCACCCACCCTGCTGAGAGCAGGCAGCGAGCCCCAAACCGCAAGCTGCAACCCGAGGAGACCGGCTACTACTGTCTGAGCGCTACGTATGTGATCCATACGGACAGCGTGACAGCAAAGAATAAGAGCAGGATGTTTTGGAGTCAAAGACATTAGCGGGGGCCGGCTACTGAATGGAATGTATCACACAGCGACTCCTTATATGAATTCGGACATTAACCCTTTAACGCCGACGGTATCGCTGCTGATACAGTCACGCTAGCATGCGTTGGAGTGGTAATTACACGACTATCATAACGTCGAATGGTTGGTTAAAGCTGAAAAGTTGCACAAAGTAGTCACATAGTTACAATACTCCAAAGAATGCTATCACTGACGTCGCACCAAGGACACCGCTGGTGTTAGAGAGTTAGAGGGACAATTGGTAGCAACTGAAACAAGCTAGCACCTCTCAGTTTGACCGCATTTGTTCCCCAACATGGGAGTGAGTGGCTTTCACCTCAGAGAAACTCACTTCTATCCTGTTCGCTAAAAGTTAGCATTAGCTGATTGCCTAGTTCCTTATAACTATGAGATGACATACTGCCACCTAGTGTTTAGGAGTTAACATAAACCATTCCTTATATATATATAATTTATTTACATGGCGACAACAAACATGAATGAAAAAAATGAGAAGAGTTTGCTTAGCCAGTTCAGTGTTGTTATTTGATCTCTCCCTTCTTCAGTCAAGGTTTCTGAAGCTGAAGTGTTTACATCATTCATTTTCGGTAGGCTCTTGGTCAGTACTGAACTTTTTCTCTTTTCTTTTTACAAAAATACACTCAGTTACATAACACTGCAAGGCGCTGAATGCTCATCGTGCGCCAGGAGCTCATGAAATAAGACCTTGAAAGTCAGCAAGAATAGGCAGGAAATGTCTTAAAATGACCAATATGTGCAGATCAGCATCCGCAGAACCTCTCAAAATTTAATAGAGGCGCACCATCTAATTACGAGCTGAAACGATTGCTGGGGGAACAGTTGCAAAGAAGACCGCAGTTTTCACTTACATAAGAAGAGTGCTAGAGGCGAGGAGTACCCACATCGAGAATGTAAAATGTTCAGGCCGGGGAGGCTCAACATGTGATTGGAAGGAGGATCCGTGTCAGGGTTAAAAGCCTACCAAAGCTCTGTATATTTGCGTAAGGAAAAGGGCTGCTGCCTCGCAATGCTGTTTATTTAAGCAGCAGGAAGGAGTGTGATGAAGTGTGGTAGCCTACTTGCTAGGTTAATCTTCTAAATGCTAACAGATTAGGCGCTTTAAATTATTATCAGCCGCATAAATATAGAAATGCTCAGCTGTTTTTTTTTGCTTCCCAAAACTCGCAAAGCATTCGGGGAAAGATTTCACCACTGCCCGCCGCATCATCGGCCGCTGGTTCAAAGCACTAGACGGCCATGTTTTTCAAGACGTCTCTTCCCTTTTTTTCCCCCACAGCAGCTGCAGCGGACAACAGTTATGATTTGTTGATGTAATTAAACTACACTGATACCACTTGATGTAACTCGGTGCTCCTCCGCCCTGCAGCCACTCCGCCCTCCTTCATATTATCACCAACAAGAGGAATGCAGAGACTCCAGCTGCTCAAGGCGCCAAAAGAGGACGGAGGCGAGGACGAGGGCCTTGAAACACACACACGGGACTCATATTTGCCTGGGATATGCCAGTGTGGTCAACAACTCATCCCATGATGCCTTTTCGTGTCACATGATATCTGTTTAATCAAAATTTGATCACAAGGACAAACGGCGGAGCGTCCACAAGACAAAAACTCATGACTCCAAATTAATATCGTTCAGGTTGAAACTGAGCTGGGGTTTGACTTTAGACAAAGAAAAAAAAAAACAAAAAAAAAAAACAAGACCTCACAGACGTGCATGGAGGCTATTTCCTTTCCACTAAAGTGCAGCATGAAACCCCGAGCGTTAACTGTGGTGAGCGCTGCACTTCAGAGGGGCATTCTTCAGTCTGTGCTGGCGTAAGGACGGGTGTGGTTGCGGCAGGCGGCAGCAGCAGAGATGGCATTGAAAAAGAACAGAAAACAGCCGACTTAGCGGTGCTGGTCGCTGGAGAGAAGGGAACCACATAGATCAGAGTCTTCCAGAATAAACTCTGTAAAATTTTGGGCAGAGACAAGAGCCAGGGAGGCCTCATCAGCCAGCGTCCACAGTAGAGGCTGCAGCGCCGTGCGCACTGTGTAATCAGGAAGTCGCAGCGATGGGGCTGCCTTGTTTGAGGCTCCCTTCAACATCTCCATCAGGGGCTGCCAGAAACGTGTGTGGTTTAGTCGCTGCCGCCTCCGCAGGACGCAGCATGCGATGATGTCAGCCATACACACGGGAACTTTCCTAAACAAAGGGAAGTCTGTGTGGTTGGGGTGGTAGCTGGCGGAAAAGAAGGGGGAGGTTTGGGTTTGCAGAGAACACACACTCTCTATTTCAGCTGGGGTGAACCCAGGCCCCTTTCATGAAATCATTAGCACTTTCTTCTGGTCAGATACGTGCTCCTCCTATCACAGATGTACGGATTTAAAAAAAAAAAAAAAAGCACGTCCATTCCGACTGTTTCACAACACTACTGCATTCAAACTTATTGAAATGATACAACTGAGATACAATCGGCAAGAAATCAACTCTTCTTCTCAATACGAGCTCTGGCATTTCTGGTTTTGTTAGCGTAGCATTTCAAGCTACTGTTGTGAAGACACATTCGTGATTTATCAGGATTTATCAGTGCATCATTCTTTGTCCTCTGTTAGCAAAGGTTAGCATGTTTGTTAGCATGTAGCTGTATACGTCACATAGCCTCAGACTCGCCCCACGTGGGTACCGGCCCCCATCTCGCCACTGATTTTTCAGAGCGTTAGCAATGGCCTTCAACCATTATCAGCGACTGAACAGGTAGAATTCTCTGCAACGAGTCCGCTCAGACCACTGACACCAGGACTGCAACTGTTGCGTTTGGTCTTTGGACTTAATGAACAACGTAACATTTGACGATGGTGACGAAGCTAAAAGTGCTACTTCATCGCGGAATTGACTGGTTGTTGACTCATGAAGACGGTTTGGTTCTTGGACATCTTTGTGTGTGTGTGTGTGTGTGTGCGCGCGTGTGTGTGTGTGTGTGTGTGTGTGTGAGTGTGTGCCCCTGCCAGCCGCAGTGAAGTCACAGCGATGCCACGGTGCACAGACACACCCGTGAAGTACGCTTCTGCCTCACCAACCAAACATGTCTCAGTGTGAACTCACATCAGCTGTGGCCCCTTCAACTTCAATCCACTTTAGCTCCAAACTCAAAACCTGCACGCAGCTCATCCGCAAATTTAGAAAAGGAAGCACTGATGTTTACGCAGCTTATGTTTGTCTTACAAATGTCTGGTTACCAGCGTTTCCTATTTCTATGCATAGACATGACGAGCTCCCCTAAAAGCCATAAAATTGAAACACATATGTGCTGACCGTTTAGCAAACCAGCAGGCACGTTGGGATATATATTCAGAAAATGAAACTTTGACTAACGACCCAGTTTGCCACTGATCTGTTGGACTGCCGACCTGCTGCAGACCCTTTATTTACTCAGAGGCTGAGGTCAGCGGATTGGGGGACCAGATGGGTTTGTAACCAAAACATACTGCAGGGTTTTCTTCTCTCTTCAGAGTCGACCACCAGAGATATTGTGGTTGAAACTTATGACTAAACTCTTACTGGCCACGCTACATCGCTTTGTAAGTGTCTGCGCGGCGCTCAACAACGCAATGGAAAAGTCTGAGTCACCGTTGTCTGGACAGGAACTGACTGAGTGGACTGGTTTGGTCTACGAGCATACCGACGGTATTTCATTCAGAAATGCAACATCTGTAAATAACATCAACAGGCAGATCTCTTCTTATGTGTGTGAGAGAGAAAAAGTTGATGCAAGAAGTGATGGGGGAAGATGAGGAGAAGGAGGAGCAGGGGGATCAATGCGTCTGTGTGGGTCATAGGAAAGAAAAAAGCCAGGTTTTCAGCCTGCGGTTCAGGGACCATGAGGGAGTCAAATAAATCCATGATGATCAAGCGATGAGAAACGAGAGATTTACGTTTTACTTTGACCTTCTTGTGAAATTCTGGATTGTTTTCAGGAATGAAAATGTTGACATGACACAGAGGGGAAACTAAGGAGTTTGATTTATCTCAAAGCAGCCCACCTGAACGACCGGGTGTCCTCCCGCCATGGCTTTCACCGCCCCCCTGCTGCCCTCCGTCTCGTAGTGGGCCCGGTGGTGGGACTTGGGTTGCACCTCGATCTGCAGGCTGTACGGGCCCGAGGTGGACGGCAGCTGCCAGTCGAGGGCTGGAAGGGACGGGCTGTCGGGAGGAAAACATATCCCTCGAACATATTCCCTCAAAGAGCAACGCAGCAGACTCCACTCAAAGGTTTCTTCTTCTACTGGGGCTTCTCTCCAACAATTTACTTCATTTCTGGATATCATACTCTGCTGTGAGTCACGCTCACCTGACATACTGCTTCGGCTTGGACCAGGTGTACGGATGCTGGGGCACGTCCAGGTACCCGCCACAGTAGCCCTCCTTCTTCAGGAGCACGCGGTTGGAGGGCTGCTCATCTCGACAGAGCTCACTGGGACTCAGATCTTCTCCTCCGGGCTCCAGCTTCAGGCTGACGGAGGGGCTGTGCTCCAGGCTGGTTTTGCGGGCCTTCATGGGGATGCCCTCACCGAGGTCGGCTACTCCGTCTGTGGACAAGGCGTTGATGGCGGCCAGGATGGCCGAGTTGGTGTACTGGTTGGTGTTTGGCAGCCAGGTCTCCTCTGTGACACTGAGGCGAGGAGACGCCTGTGGAGACGGGCCTGGGGAGTGGTTGGGTGAGTACGGGTAGTGCTTGTGAGTTCCCCCACTGCCGTTGAAGCTGTACTTCCTCTTTGCGCCACAAGGGGAGTTGGGCCTGGAGCCACGCTGGCCTATAAAGGTGTCGTCTGTCAAACGCGTGCGAGGGGAGGTGGAGGGGGACTGTCGTGGGGAGCCACCGGGAGCGCAGCTGCCGTCACCTGGCAGGGTGAGGGTGGAGCCTTTGGGGGAGACCGAGGGAGACTGCCAGGGCGAGTTCTGGGGCGAGTTGTCGTAGTTGTAGGAAAAGCCCGATTCGTAGGACGATGCATCGGAGTGGCAGCTGCGGGATGAGATGCTGCTGGCGGGACTCAGGCAGCTGGGGTCACGGTAACCGTCTGCGCTGGGGAGGGTCAGCGTCACTATGGAGTTGATTCGCTTGGCAACAGGGAGGCTGCTTTGCTCCACCTCGTCCTCCGGAAACTGACCGTAGGCAGTGATCTCGATACGAGGGCTCTCGAGGGTTGGCGCTCCGTTGGGACGGATGCTTGAGGTGGAGTAGTAGCCGGCCGCGCTCATGTCATCCTGGGCGTCGTAGCTATGGGGCTCGGTGACCGAGACCGATATAGCCGGGCTGGACTGGAGGCTGTGGTACTGGGTGGGAAGACACGAGTTGTCCAGTGGGAGGGCCAGACTGACGTTTGGCGTGTAGCCATATGCATCTGGAACGCAAAGGGAATGAGATTATTGCCATCGTAAGTCACATGCTGGCTGACCGAGACGCGAGCTGCCTGCGATGGCTACTGGATTCGGCCCTCGCTATAATTTCCCGATGCAGAAAATTTACAGCCTGTCCAAACAACACAGTCAGTCCAAAGGCACAGAACATCTCCAAATTGTACAAACAGAACCAGGTGGGAGACGTGAATAAAGCTGCCAAAATAAGTTATAAGTTATTTAAAAACAAAGGCCAAACCAGGTGGTGTTTCTTTTTCAACCTAACATAGCGAGACGTACGCCGCTTGAATGCGTGTGGTGCAGACTATAAACTGCACGGCATGTGTATGTTGGCCACATTCACATTCTGTAAAGGAACCGGGGACACGGTGAGTTTGTATTCATGCTTTAAAGGTGCGTACGCATCCAACTTCGAGGTATTTTCATGGTGCCAAAGCTCCCGCTGGGTCACAAGAAAGCGCCTGTCTGCGGCGAGGGGCGAGGACCAGGGTGAGGTTCTCGGTTGCATGAGAGATTTGAGGGTTCCACGTTGATACGGACGCACACTGATGCAATCGCCACCGGCTCCAAGTCTGCTGTGGATGTGAGAGAATTAGGGGCCTCGCCATCAAGTCGATGACATCAGCTGCACCTAATGACTTGGTGCAATAAAAGAAAATGATGCTTAATGCTGCCTGCGGTTTGTGACACCGTCGAACTGGACTCTTTGCTAAAATTAGGCTGCTGGATGTTGAAATCAGCCTGAGGCAACGGTGCCAGTAGATGCTCCATACTGGGGCTGTATATCTGCCCCTACTTTACCCACAATGCTGTGTCAGTCTTCAGCCCTGCTTCACTTCTGTTTCTGCTATATTTGGGAGCAGAGCCACGCCCACCTTTCCCCAAACGCAGCAGGGAGCGGCTGACGTCTTTGCCCGGCTTCCTAATAACCACCGAGGCTGAATATTTGGCTCCAGGCTGAGAGGAGAGGCAGCGTCACCCCGTTGAAACCAAGTGTGAAAATGTGAGCACATGCGACTTGGAAAAGAAACAACTTCAAATTTCGACTAGTGAGACGAAAAAAAAAGAAAAAGAAAGAAGAAGCAGCTTCTGATGAAGACCAAGTCGCGACGCGTTGGCTGTAGTTTAAACATGTTTTAGACATGTAGTAATAGACATTTTATTTTTTTACAACAATCCTACAGAGTGCATTGGCATACATACATAGATGCATATTTAAACTTTGTGCTGATTTTATTGACTCTTGATAACTTCAAATAGAGGTTTTAACAGAGAGGAATCCCAACACCACTCACCTTCTTCGGCAGATTTCATCTCGGAGCGGCTGAATTCAGTCAGATGAACGATTCCTGATCCATAAATAGTCGATATATTCCCCAGCGCCGGATGAACACACCGCAGAACAAACGAGGAGGGAGAGACAGAAAAAAAGCGGAATCCACGACGAAGGCTGGGAGAGCAGTGTGACAGTCAGATCACCTCCGGGCTGAGGCGCGTCGGGGGATCCTGGAGCCGCCGCACTGACGCGCTGCTCCGGCGCACTGACGCACGGCGCTTTTAAACCCGGGGATCACCCCGCCGGCGCAGGCCCCGCCCCCTCCCGTGACGCAGCTGTGCGTCCGAGCGCCACATGGGTCCGGTGGAGATCCTCGGTGTCACGCTGGGGTTTCCACCGGAAGCAGGCAGGAGGAGAAGGACGGATGAGAGGAACGAGATGGTCGATGGTGGAAGGCTCCTGGGCGCACACTGGTCCACAGGTCCGCTGGTAGACACACAACAACAGAAGAAAGTCACATTACTCAGTTCAGACCACTGAGGAATGAGTGATCATCTTTTACAAGTAGGTGATCTATCGAGCATGTTGAGTAAAGATGTGCAGTCTAGCTGAATATACATATTATACACAAATTACAACCAAAATACTAATGTAAATACATAAATACAGTAGTTGAGGAGTGTTCAGAAGTATTTTCTGGTCATTTAAGGCCTCTCACATCTTTTGGTGTTTGTAATTCTGATAATGTAATATGGTACCTAGCACAGAATTACACAGAAGTATCTTGTGTCGTATGTATGGGGTATATAACGTATAAGGACAAGATGGTTGTCTCCACTCAGGATAAAGCAGTGATCTGTCTACGATCTTGACCTGGTGGAACATAAAGACGTCAGCACAGTGGAGTTATTGTGCACAAGTATGTAAGTTCTAACTCATAGATCCCGGAAACATTCAGCGATGGGTACATGTGAGCAGCCACAGGAGAGTCGGTGACAAATGCCGATACAAAAGTCAAAATATGTCCCCCCCTGAACATCCATGACAGACGTAATGGACATGAACA
>JBBMJM010163374.1:4263-17145 GCA_037832705.1 Centriscus cristatus | reverse complement strand
CCACAGCCAAACCCCGGATCTCTCCTCTACTCCTTCACTCACTTCTTCCCAGACTCGATGAACTTGTCATATTCCACCGCCATCTTGCAAGACAGAGCCTGTCGGCTGTGAGCTGCCGAGCAGTTGGTGTTGATTGCGTGACTTCCTGTGGAGCCGGTAGGAAATGGGAGACTCAGACTCAGAGGTCTCTTTGTGCCTTTATGGCCTTTAAATGGGACAATCTGAACGCTGTTCCCCAAGATATGAAAGCCCCCTCGTAAAAACTCACCGATCTTCCTCTTCAGCTCCTCATCCTCTCCGTCTGTGAAGATGTAAGTCTGCAGAGACACGAGGGAGAGGACAGATAAGTGGTCGGTAAACATGTGACACCGTCCCAATATGGAGCCCGACCCAACAGTACGTCCTCATGCACCGGCTGCGATTAGCATCAATCAGCATGTATTTAACGCACTGACTTAAACAACCCCCGGCAACAATAAAGGCCTTTTGTCCTGTGTTTCACTCTCCCCATAGCAACGACAGCAGCCACCCTGAAGCATCCCAGACATAGAACAAAGGAGGAGGCAGACACACACACACACACACCCCATTCATGCCTCCCATCCCCCGGCAGAGCCCCCCACCCACCCATCCCAATGCCCCAATGCTGCTCGGGTGAAGCTAAAACAATGAGTGCTACAGTCAGGACGTATCTGATCAGCCGGAGACAGCGCGTCGATGAGTGACTGACGTGGGATCAGTAAAGCGGAGAGAGCAGGTGTTGGCTGAATGTAGCAGCTGATAACAAAGAGGGGAACTTCCTCCTAACTGCTCACACCCGGCAGGTGCAAGCTGGTGAATGCTGCGGAGGCGGCCGGCGGCCCGCAGGCTGTGGTGTGTTTGCAGTCAAGGTGAGACAGCACCTGCCGCACAGCACGCTACCTGATCTACGGCACGTGTCTCTACACGCCAGGTCGCGCTGCCTCGCTGTCGGTTATTGAACTCATGTGTGGCAACTTGGGCCGGATCGAAAAAGATCCCTGTCTCCTTTTCTTTGTCGACGTACGGAGATGTTTGCGAAGCAAACGGAGCAGATGTGAGCGTGAGCCTGTGTTTGCTTAAAAGAAAAAGAAAAGAAAAAAAAAAAAAAGAAAAGAGGCCGGTGGTGGATCATAGGCTGGGGCTGTTTGCTTTAAAGACCACTGAATAGACAGGCTAATCACAGAGACAGCTGCCAGAGCTGCCAGGGCACAGAAAGAGGGGGGTGGGGGGGGGGGGGTCGGTGGAATCTCACTGCTGATTAGTAAATCGAAAACCGTGTCCATCGCCCCCACATCCGCACCAGGCCACAGCTAGACCCTCTCCACTGCAACAATGCTGGGGGGGTTTAAGTCTCCGCTGGGTAAACTCTAGACATGTTTGCCAGCATTTGCATACAGCTGCAGGAGTTAACTCAACACGAGTGGGGGTCCTCCAACTGAAACTTTGAAGCACAGTTACTTTGGCTGAATACAGGAAATCATGTTGATGGTTGTGTGTGAAGCAGAGATAAGAGCCAGGAGCCTGGCTGGCTGCCCCCCCCCCCATGCCAATTCATTCAACTAGGTGCTGTCTCGTTGCTAATTTGTCATAAAGAGAGTTGATGAACTTCCTGGGAAGTTTCTCCTAAAAGCTCTCATTGTTGGACTGAGGAATGCGCGCGACGCCACCATGAGGATGTTGGACCCAAACTGAATCTGTAATTAAAAGCAGACGTGTATAAATAGATCAAGGAGGACGATGCGGTTCTGCTTCACCCCCCCAGTCCTGCATCAGATGAGACTCGACACCAGCAGCTTTGATGCTGCAGAGACAAGTTTGGAACAGGAATCGTGATTTATTTCATTCTTAAGACGGTTCTTTCACTGAAATATGTTTTTTCCCCCAGAGTGACAGAAAAGAAAAAGGGGAAACAGGGGGGGGAAAAAATCAGGTACCATATTAATGTAATGACTTTTTGTTTAAAGTGAGTTCAGCCCAGAGCGATCGTCCGCAATCGAATGCAAACCAGACAAATGGAGGACTGAGGAGAAGGCAGGAGGCTCGCTTGTGTAACAGAAGTAAACAGCAGCTGATAGCGTCTGCATTAGGACAAAAAAAAGTCTTAAATATGTTTGTTTAAATAGGTTTTGCAGAAATATCACAGGGCCGATCCACAGATGCTCATCAGTTGAGCGTGAGAACCAAACTCCAGCACTGAGGACGGCCATATGCACCCAGTGGGACTTGGGAGCATCATATGGCTGGCATTAATGCGTCTTTTGTTCTGTGTCTCCTGACCACCTGGCACCCCCCCCCCGCCCCCCTCCTCTCCAGGAACTCCCTCTGCATTGTGGGCTCAGTGCAGCCAGCTGCTTTCCAATGAGTCCAACCTTTGACTCAGTCGGTTCATTAACATCTGCCCGTGCTGTACGTACAACCAACTACCACCACCACCACCACCAACCCACATCTGCTTTCTGAACGAACGTGTGACACCTACCCAGACTGGTGTGTGTGTGTGTGAAATAAAACAGATGCCCGGGGGCAAATTAAACAGACTGACAAAAGCTCCTGTGACATCTCTTGCTGCAGGAGAGAATCAGACTGTAGCTGTGGACTCTAAAGCAGCTGACACATTTTCAAACTCAGCCTCCCAGCACCAACTTGCTTTTGTCCCAACCATCCCCTTCAAGAAGCCCCCGTTTTTTCCCCCCCATCCCTCCGTAGCCTGACCCAGACTGCGCTCTCACGTTCCCATGGAGAGAGGGGAGACAAGGGGCTGGGAATGCTTTTCTTCCCCCTTCAGAAAGACGCTTTGTTCCTTCTGGAAGGGGGACAGCGTTGGGATCGGTGCTGTGAAGCATCCATTGCAGCAGGGCCATTCACAGGGACACCCAAAGGAGGAGGGATAATAGAGGCTGTGGGGAGCGCGAGGGGGCGAAGAGGGAGAAGAGGGAGCCCTGAACGTGCTCCCACCCTCCGGGGACATCACTCAGAGGAGAATGAGTAATGGCGGCGGGGTCATGGTGTCAGCGGAGAGCATCCTCCTCCTCCACCTGCTCGGCGACAAGAACCCGTCCCGGGACGAACGTTACCTGCTGCGTGTTCCTGGAGATCCACGTGTCCAGGAGCAGATTCAGCCTGGACTGGTGGAACTTCTTGGTGGTCTTCACTGCAAGGAAGATGTCACCGGCACTGATGTCCTCGGCTGGGGGCGGATCGGCGGTGGACGCGGGTGCGCGGGCGGGCTTCTTCACCTCCCTCCGGCCCCGGGTCAGTTTGGTAAAATACGCCGAGAAGCCTTTCTTGGTCTGTGCGCCGCCGGTGCCGTCCTCCTCCTGGAGGAGAGCGCGCGTCCCGGCGTCCTCTCCGTGCGCGGCCTCGTCCACCTGGACGCGGTGATGCTGCCGCTGCTGCACCGCAGCCACGAGCATCAGCAGGCAGACGGCCGCCGAGCAGGCGGCGGAGACGGCCGCCTTCTTTCCATTATTCTTCAACATGTTTCCACCATGAAATAAAGACCACTAGATCCCCAGAGCAACGTCCATATGGTGACTTGTCTTTCTCAAAGGAGGAACAGCTGACGTGCCGTGCGTCTCTCGCGCCGCATGACTTGATGGCAAATCCGTCGGACGTCGGGAGGGGTTATCTATAAGCGTGCATGGAGGCCACGCCCACTGGGAGGCGCCTAGAAGCGGCATGGCTACCAGGGGGCGTGGTTAAAGTGACCCGCGTGTGAGATTCTAGCAGTGGGATCTTTTACAGACCAACGAGTTGGACCTCACAAGTGTAACTGGATGTTTGTGTCTTATTTTGGAAGGTTTGGGTAATCTGGTTGTCCCCTACACTGTCAGCGCAAAAATAATTCAAAATAAATTAAATAATACGGATTCGTTCAAATGTAAACATTAATTAATTGATAAATCATGAATTCATCATAATAATAGTAATAATACATTGAATTTGTAAACACTGTGTAAACACTGTTTTGTCAGTGGAAAATTGAGCAGAAAATGATGTTGTTATTGCGGTAAAAAATATCTGCTCACTTTCAGGCACTGTTACTTTGAGTAAGAAAATACAGATAAGTGAACCAAAAAACAAAGCATTCAGGAGTACACGGAGTGCTCAGCTGAGGACGGAGTAGGTCTAAGCCGAGTGTGATGCTCTATTGTTCCTCGCTGACCTTGGGAGGACTCGGAACAGTTGGCCGTTCCTGAGCGCTTGTTATTCAAATTCTGTCTCTCCACTCTGCTGCGGGGCCACTGAGCAAAGACCCCGGCAGACCAACCCCACCAACACTTTCTGTCCAACTTGTCCAACCTCGGGAAGTGTTCTCGGGGGTTTGGGAGGCATGGGGGGCATGGGGGGGGGGGCCTTTGGCCCTGTACAAACGATGTCCACGGGTAAAATGTGGTCTTCTGCACCCACCCGCCACCCACACCACCCCCTCCAAACACTCTGAATTCCTTTGTTTTTCTTCTGATGCCAGAAACTGTAGCCACAACCACATGTTTGAGCCATGAACCCTCACATGGGAGGGACCCCCCACTTCCATGTCCTGATGCTCAAGAACGAACAAACGCCCACCACATTGTGCCTGAGGTCCCACTATTCATTTCCATGCACATTCAGACCTTATGTACGTCCTCAGTCTGTAACTAGAGGTACTACTCCAAAGGGGTTACAGACCCACTCAGATCTGTGCTCCTCAGTTTCTAAGTTCCCCTCCCTCATAAGTCTGACGGAAACTCTGAAAAGCTTCGGCTGCATGAGAAACAAATAAATGCAAGGCTTTTTTTTGTTGGATCTGCAATATCAAGTTCCCAGAAGTCTGAAGGGACACAATAAAGTGTCAAACCCAACCCTTCGATAAGATATGTGGAGTTGGTTACCTTCACATGAACACACCTCGAAGTATTCTTTTGACTGAACCCTGTAAATCAGGGGCTGCATTGTTACAGGCTTAAATGAGGAAGAACGCCACGACTTAGCCGATCCAATGAAAACAGGAAACTCACGGGTGGTGGTCAGTGTCCTATTTTAAAAGTGGTGGCCTCATCATAACTCTTTTCATTCTTGGCTGCATAACCAGGGATAGCGCAGTCTATTTGCATAACTGTTTGAACCTGCTCGCCACCCCCTGCTCCTGCCCTACTTCCACTCCGTCAGCCTAATGCCTCCCAACACTCTCTCTTTGTGACGGCCCCTCGTTACTCTGGGAACTTGATATAATCGACATGTTAAATTAAAGACTCTCGTCTCTTCTTCACAGCCTCACAATTGTGGCTCCGAGCAGACATTTTGTGGGGTGGCCCACATCGAAAGCACTTTGAGAGGTTGTCGCAGTTGCGTGTTTGTTGTCTGTCTTCTAACAGGGAGGGCTTCATGCTGCGGGACACGGAGCAGTTCAAAGATGTTATCTGTGTGTGTTTTATGGTGGAAGAATGGGCCTGTGGGATCTGATACTGTGAAAGTGACAGTGAGATGTGTGGGACGGTCACGGAGGAGCGTCAATGAGGCTCCAGTGGGAAGCTGCTGCGGGTTCAAGTGTTGTTTTCTTTTTTAGTGTCAAGCCTGAGTTATGCTACTGCGTCAAATCGACGGCGTACCTACAGCGGAGCGTACGCAGCTACGCGGGGGTCTCACATAAGCTCGACATGCACTTCCAAACAATTGTAACTAACTATTGTAACCCCAGCGCAGACCGAGAGGGCTGTGATAGCGACGCATTGTCCCCGGGGCCAGCGCTGCTCTGTCCAAGTCCTCCAGGGGAAATGACGTGACAGCCATCCATGTCACATGGACGTCTTCTCAGGTACAGCACGTGTTTGCCTTGCTAGCACTGTGACGGCGTCATCCGTCTGTGGAAACACCGGTGACAGATGGGACACATGCGTCGCCGGATGTTGCCGGTGTACTTGTTCAGCGTCGTACGCCAGCGCCTGAGAGGGAGAGAAGGTTCTCTCTGATGTCGTCCTGTCCCTCATACAACACTGACAGAATTCCAGCTCCACAACGTGCAACATCTGTTGCGCATCGCAGCTTTTTTTTATCACGTTAATGCTCAGCATGGGTATTCCCAAGCAATTACAAACAATCAATCACACCCCTTTTATTGTACCGCCTCTGCGTTGTTTTGTTGTGCGTTGTTGTTGGTTTTTTTTTAAACTTGTTATTTTTATGACTCATGAATGTGGTTTCATGTCTCTGCAATGCGAGGAAGCAAAGTTAAGTGTTGTTCAGCAAAGGGTGAGCTCGGCGGGGCGCCGGATGATATACGGCGGCATGCGAGGCCAGACAAATTAGAAGAGCCATGACAATGTGAAGCAGATGTGGCCGCGGGGCAGATCAATTACTTTACTGCCGTGTGAAAACAGTGAGAGACAATACAGTAAATGCAGGGTAATTGACAAGGACACCCTGGTATTTATAAAACATACTGAGTGTAATTGAATGTATATTTAAGCTTTTTTTGGTGTATACATCCAACATAAAAGCATTCATCTGTAGTTTTGCCTTTTTGCAGCTTTTCACAGGGTGCTAAAGGCTGACAGCAGGACCCCCGCTCAGGATGGGAGGAAACACTAAGCAGCGGTTTCCAAATGGCATCTCTTGGACATACCACCTGTCAGAAATCCGTTAGCGTAATGGACTTCACGCCTTCCGCGCAGCCTGGCCAACATGGCCGCCTGAGGGAATCCTCCCTGTTTTTTCGCTGCTCGGATTAATTCCTGGCACCAGCCTTGGCCCCGCTCCAGCCGGCGACTAAGAGCAGCGGTTGATCCCATGTGGTAGGTCCAACTGGGCTGATCCTCTCGTATTAAATGGATTAGCAGAGGCCGTGTTCTACTGTCAGGAGTTGAGGAAAAGAATGCTGAATGACGACGTTTGTTTCACATTTCTGACCGTACACGTAGAAGACGTCAAACAGAAACTCTCTCCCCTGTGCGCTCAACATGCAGGATGCAGAAACACCAGTCTCTCCCGGCCACGTTTAGCTCTCGTCGTATCCGTGGGAACCTGTAGCATTAACGCCGCTTACGGGGGCTTTTGATTTCCCACGGGAGAAATCCATGACAGGAGCAGCTTAGGTTGGGACCCGAGCGCTACGCGTCAAGACTGGGATTGGACCAGATCCCGTTACAGACGTCTGTGTGACACGCAGACAGAAATCACTTGACGGTTCCACCTCTCAACGTGTGCTTGTCCAAGTCATTTGAAGTGGAGCTGCTCTTTGCTGCAGCAGACGTGATTTATGAAGATATTTTGTTTTCCGCTCCCGGGAGACGATTTGAAACCCGCAGTGTTGGATGTCCAGCTCTGGGTGACAGGTGCTCCTCCCTGCTGCACTCCTCCATTAATCTCCTTGTGAAGACCAGCACGCCTCACCCTTGTGTTACCTCCACACAGGCGCCACGCTAATGATGTCTGATGCCCCCAGACTGAGGCCCTGCTGTGTCAGACTGGGATGATTAGTTCCTCGTAGTCGTCTGGCCAATAACCTCAGCACTTATCTTTAGATTGGTGTTGCTGCAGTCAGGGGTTTGAACTCCATCAGTCAATCTCTGACTGATTCCGTCCCTTCAGTGGACGCTTACTGTACACAACGCCTTCGCGAAACAACCTTCAAAAGACAACATCAGCGTGCATGAACCGTAATGTTCTCTGGTAACGATTTATTCTGTCCCATCAGCTTCCAGCAGATCTGTGCTCCTCAAATGGTCCTGATGGTTCCTTTCCCCAGGAACCATCGCTGCCCGTTGTCTGCGGCCACACGTGTCTTTTTTTTTGTTTAAAGGGATGTCACAGGCAGAGAGATCACCGCCACAGAACCAGGTTCCTCTGCAGGGAACACAGAGGAGGAATGAACAATCAGAGCTGCCAAATGATTGGCAACATTTCTGACGGGGGGCGGCACGGTGGAGCCAGTGGTAAGCACTGGGGGTCGTTCTGTGTGGAGTTTACATTCTCTCCCTGTGTCTGTGCGGGTTCTCTCCAGGTACTCCGTCTTCCTCCCACCTCCAACAAGCTTGCTGAGGTTAACTGATCCCTGTCGATCCCCCATAGGAGTGAATGTGAGTGTGAATGGTTCTCTGTCCTTCAGCTGGTGAACGGCACCGAGACCCGTAACCGGAGCAACAGGAAAAGATGAATGAATGAGGATTTTGAATTCATGTAACCGACTCCACTGGTCCACCTCCAGATGTCCAAAAAAAAAAAAAAAAAGAGCTTAACGGCGTGATCGACCGTTAAGACCAAACTGGGATAATAGCATTATTTACTTCATTAGTAGCACAGAGGCTGATAAACACACCGGCCAAACAGATGTCATGAAATTTCCTTTAATCACCTCAGATGATTTGTTGTAGTCTTACTGGAATGGATGCGGTGGACGTGCGCGGATGCACAACGATATCTGTCATCACATGCAGGTTCCTCGGGCCTCTGTGCTGGTTTATAAATAGCGGTGACCCATCTTTAAATAGGACATTGTTTTGTCTATTGTCTTCCATCCCCTGCACTGTCCTGATCACCGATGCTGACGCGCTCTGGTAAACATCCTCTGACCCGGCTAACCCACCACTCCCATGGGTGAAATGCGGACCTCCCTGCTGCTGATGCAAAGTTACACCCATGCCCGGACATCTGTTTAAAATAAGAGTCTGCATTGTGTATTTAACAGATGATTCAACCACATTTGTGTTTTGGAGACAGGATGAAACCGGGGTGAGAAATTCGTGAAATTCAGTTTCTGCCTTGAAATAAAGCAGAAAAAAAACCCAACAACAAAGAACCGGTGAGAGTGGCGGGAAAAAGGTCCGTTCAAAACGACTCAGCCTCAGCCTCAGCCTGTTTAAGACGAGCGCTCTAAAAGGATGTTTAGGGTTTGCTAGCAGGGGGTGTGTGCTGAAGTGCTGGCTCGCCATTCTTCCCATTATCCAACTTACCATTCCCATTGAGCTGACGAGCATCTATCAGGGGCCCCTATAGACCCTTTCAGCGGCGAATAAAGGGATCACTGTGAACGGACCTGTCCGTGGGCCGCTCACACATGGGACACAACAGATGTGTTAAACGTAGCCGGCTCCCTCGGAGGAGACGCCGGCAGAGCCGGAGCCGCGCACGCTTCCGTGGAGAGGCGGCTCGATGTTAGTGGAGAGAAAGCTGCTGCGTGCTGCCGCCAAGGAATGTCCCATCATAAAGAAATCTGCACTCCTACAGGAGCAGAGAAAGAAAAGGCGTCTACGCCGGCTGTAAAGTTGTCACAAAGCCTCGAAACAACTGAAACGGCCGGCTGCGTGTGAAACGGCACTTTTTATGTACGTTTCCTCAGGTCGTGTCTTGTGGGTTCCAGCTGAGGTTTTATGCTGAAGCTGAAGCACAATAAATGATTCCACTTGTCCACATTCATCCGGATGAACTGTTCACCATCTTTTGGCAAAATAAGATGCAGAGCACAAACCAAAAATTTAAAAAAAAAATATCATCGAAATCATCATCATTTTTATTATTTAAAAATCATCAATGCTGGCAGAGGTAAGAACACTAATAAATACACTGGGGTTTGTTTTTTTTTAGTGTTTTTGACAGATGAAACAAAGACACGGATAAGGATCACAATACTGCAAATGGAAAACCAGAGAACGTATGGGACATTTATCTAGGCTCTCATCCAGGATGCATTTAGAAACAAATCTGCTTTTCATATGGAGCACAGAACATCATGATAGTTTTTTATGAGGAAGATAATTCACATTAGTCCCAGCTTTCCCAGACACTGTTAGACACGTCCAACATCACGCTGAATATTCATGTGAGCATCACAAAGTCCAGCCAGTGCGTAAGTGGAATGCTTTTTTCACCACATGCAGAGATGCTGAATTCCATTTCTGCAGCCCAGTGTCCTTCTATGACACGGAAAGAGGAGGGGCAAAGGTCTTTGCACCAAAACAATCGGGGCTTGGCGTGGACAGCCTGAGGCGCAGCCATCTGCCACCAACAGAGTGGAGTCCCTTTGTCAGCTATTGTGGAATGTGGAGGCAGATTGATGAGCGCTCGGTGATTCCTTTAGGGTCCGGAGAGGCAGCAGGCGACTTTGGCAGGAAGAACAGACACCACAGGGAGCTGGCTCTCCTGCTGCCTCACAGGCAGCAGTCCCACGTCGCTGCAGCTAGACACCACAACCTGGGAGGACGTGAAGGGGAGCTGTGAGAAGCTGACGGCATGTTTTATAAAACACAGACCGCTTGAGGTCTCGGGACATTCCAATAAATATCTCTTTGACCAAATAAAAGTGCGAGTGTGACCAGAATGAAAAGTGAGATACACTAGTTTTCTGTGTAAGGGGTGGGGGTGGGGGTGGGGGGGAGTATGGGAGCCCTGTGAGGTCATGGCAGACTGGCCATGATGACCTCTGACCCTCCCAGCAGGTGTGTGTGTGTGTGTGGATGGCCTTTATTGAGAAGAGCCGGTCCAAAAGCTCTCTGGCTTTTGGGAAGACAGGGCAGATGTTGTGTGTGAAATCCCCCAAGGGAAAGTGTGTGACCACAGACAGAAAGGGTCGGGGGCCGGTGGGGGCGGATCCCTGACACAGCCAACACAACAGACGACTCTGGTTTCCATGGCAGCAGGCTGCATCACTAAGCCGTCTGTTCTCTGGGACATGAAATAGGATTGTAGATTCTGAGGTCTGATCAAACTTTGCAGATTTGAAATAAATGTGCTGCACAACCACCATCCACATCCACAGACAGTCTGGATCTCGGACCTTGTTTGGAAAACACTTTATGTTCATTTTTGCATGTTCCCCATCCTGTCCTCCACAAAGAAGCCTTTGAGACAAATGTTCCCGCAGGCCGTCAGCTCCATGACGCATGGCATTTGTATCACATCAGCAGGGTCACAGCCCACGCTCAACATGCCCAGGTTGAGTGGAGGACGGTGGGGGAAGTCGTGAACTTCAGCCGACATGAAGAAAGCAGAGGTGGCATCAGGTGACATGCATCCAACGCGCTCCGCTCTCTGGTTTGAGCTCATGTTTGAGACTCGGACACACACATTCAAAACTTCCCCTAGAGTCTTGATTCTGAGCGCTAACTCAATCTCATGCTGTAGTAGTAATAAATAAAGAAATACACACATACTTACATACCTTTCATACACACATGCAGCTCACATAAAACAGACGTGATTAAACGGCATTAAAACAATTAGAATGATGAGAGTTTGTTTCGAGGTGACCCACTCTTCATTAATAAATACAAATAAAAGTCAATAAATAACATGGAAAACGGTTGATTTGACTTTGTAGGAAATTGTGTAAATACACTCTGGTTTGGTTCCATCTTCAACTTATTTTATAACAAAAACTGAACACTGAAGTTTCCACCCCGTGGATCTTTTGGACTTCCTCCTCTCCATGAAGCCGCTCCATCAGACTCAGTGTTGCTGTGGTCTGCCAGAAAGGATACAGGTACATTCATACCTCCATGAGCCAACACAAACATGGAAAACATCTTCACTGCCAGAGCAAAGGTGGACGGAAGAGTCCCTTCCTCTCGTGAATGTCCCCCTTCTTCCCAGGAAAGGCTCCCGGTCCTCTCTGACATCTCTTTGTCTCTGTGGTATTAACGGAAAAGATCCAGATTTCCTAGGTCAGCGCTGCTGCTGCTGCCAGAACTGACCCAGCGCTCCGTGACCTCAGCGAGTCGAACGTGAGCACGGTCGAATCTCCAGGAAGAGTTTGCATTGTCATTTTGTCTTTGTAGTCCTGCGTGTTTTCCACGAACATCACCAGGACATTCTAGTGCGACAATGACTTGTTAGTGTTGTGTACGTGACGTGCACTCCCTCAAACACGACGGAGGTTCAAGCGGTTTGGTCATCATTGGATATTATCATCAAATCATTGAATAAACTGAAAACGGACCCATACAAGTTGTAAGATGATAGATCTCATCGATATCGTGATCTCAGGTTGTCATTTTGATGGTTAAAATCTCTCGTTCCTGGACCTGCTAGTTTTATTCAATTGATCTAAGCTGGTGGAGATAGATCGAATGAAGTAGAAGCAGAAGATCAGCCACCCAGCTGTGACGTCCAGCAGCTTCCCGTCCTGTCGTCCTTGTTGGGACTCGCTGCAGGCTGACAAAGTTCTCACATCCACCGTCCCTCACTCATGTCTTTACTTATGTTCAGCCGTCTGTCGTCTGCCTTCTCGTTGGCCGCAGCGTCTCTCCAGGGATTCACCCGGTCAAGGGCTTGTTGCAGTTTGAGCTGCTGCTGCTGGAGATGTGAACGTGTCAGTCATGGAGGAGGAAACCAAACACATGTTAGTTTCTGTTCTAAATAAACAGACATAATTCGATCACATTATACGGTGGCGCAAGAAGGTCCCAGGTTCGGATCTTGCTATGTGTCTGTGTGGGTTCTCTCCAGGTACTCCGTCTTCGTCCTGCCCCCAGAATCACACTGCAAATCCCCCGTAGGTGTAAATGTCAGTGTGTCTGTCCTTCAGCTGGTGACCGGTTCAGGTTGGACCGTGACCCGGACAGATCCAGAACAACCGAGACCGTAACCATAGCAACAGGAGGAGATGAATGAATGAATGAATGCTGGACACCAGAATCATAACTGTGTTTTACCAGCTGCAGGAATTGGAACCCACTGAGTAAATAGATGATAAATAGATGAACACCTTGTTTGTGTTGGACTTTAAAGAGCTCATTGACCTGTTTGACCTCAAATAAAAACAATGCCCGGCAGGTAAAGTAGCCTTAGAGATGGGGAGGTCGACCCCAGTGAAGTGAAACCCTCCCAGGCTTCACGGAGGACGGGGTGCAGTCGGACGCATTGCTCAATCCCCTCAGGAAGTGTGTG
>JBBMJM010163271.1:0-14545 GCA_037832705.1 Centriscus cristatus | reverse complement strand
GTTTCTACTGAAGTATTTTCTGTCATCTATTCTATGAAACTTATGAAAGATGTGTTTCAACATACCTACTGACAGAAACGGTCGACATTCCTATGAAAGATCTGTTTCAACATACCTTCTGACAGAAACAGCATGAACATAACTGCATGTTCCTTTCAGGTGTATCACATCTGAAACTGTTCAGATTGTGCTCTTGTCTTACCTTGGGGCACTCGAGCTGCTCCTCTCCCTTCCACAGGTCCTGTTCGTAGTAGTACAACCCGTCATTGATGGCTTTGGCCAGGTCAGCCGTGATTTTAGCTCTGGACTCATGGCTGCCTGTACGGTCGCCGCCAGGGTGTTTGCGGATATAAGGAGGGGTTTGTGTGACGATAAGGATCTTGTTCACGTCTTGGTCATCGAGCTCGTAGTCAGAGTCGTCCTCATCTGACCAATCGGTGAACTTGTTCTTTCTGGGCGCCATCTGCTCCATTTCTTCGTCAAACATGAAATCAAGCTCCTCCTGATCGGGCTCGGGCTGTAGAGGAGCATGGAGGCGCGCTGGAGGTGCTTCGCTGCGTTCCTGGAAATAACATGAACACACAGACATGAACAAGCCACACGCCACACTTCTCTGCTTCTATGAGTGCACATATTTAATGAAGAAGTAATTACATGTGAAATTTTGACCAGTAAGATCAAAGCTACCGATGTTGAAAGTGGTTAAATATGGAAGCAGAAGTAAGAACCCCAGAAGAATTAATAGGAGTGAATGGCAGGAAACAGTACTCAACTGCAGAAGGGAGGAGGTCAGGATGAAGCTCTGAGGGAGGAGAGGGGCTGATGACACACACATCACTACCAACAAGCTGCTGGCCAATGAGATGGAAGACAGACAAAGGAATAGATGACAAGACAAGAGATGAAAACAGGAAAGAGGATGACAGAAGAATGATAATGTGGCGCCTAAGAGAACAGAGAAGTGAATCTGCCTTTAGACTGTATGATTCTTTACCACTGGATCTCCCTGCCTGCGGTCCTGTACCTTTCCCTTCCCAGAAGGCTGTCGGTGGCGTTTCTCCACCTGGATCCAGGCGTCGGCAGCATCTTTGGGGGTGTCTCGAGTAGGGAGTGACCCCTGGTTGGAGGAGGTGGGCTCAGCGGAGTCCTGAAGCTCTCCTGTTTCAGCAGGAGTTTCCTTTGCTGGTGATGAAGCTGAAAGGACGTCACATAACACAAGCACTTTGGAGCTCGGTGGTGAAAACGCAGCATGATAGTAGATAAAGCCTATATTTAACTTGCATGACAATTATGTGACAACACAGACAATGTAAGTGAATATATTTATTACGTTCTGTGTGTGTTTCAAGAGGCATCTTTGTTAGGCATGGGAATGAAATCATCTCTCAAGTCTAAAAGTAAAGATAAATGAATACTGACTGGTGTTTACGGCGTTGAGGGCCTGTCGAGGAACAAACTCAGGACAGTTGATCAGCTGAGAGAAGTCAGTCCGAGGGGAACCCACAATGGGAGGGGTTGGGATGGGCCAACGCTCTGGATCCAATTTGCATCGGATCCTGTCGTCCACGAGCTCCACTTCTGTGCTGCTCTTCAATGCCTGGAAAAGGTGTTTTATCAGTGCCCGTCATCCAGTGATTCATAATCCATGTGTTTATTGTCAACACTCTCAGTACAGCAGGTACCTCCATGATGAGGCTGATGTCGGTGGTCAGGGCTTGAACTCTGTGGAAGCTGGCGATGAGAGAGATGGGGAGGAAACCCTGTGCGTCCATCTTTCTTCTGAGGAAGAAGTCTCTCTCCAGGTTGTGAAGGCTGAAGTAATACTCACTGGAGGGGGCAGAATATTTTTGTCATTACAGCATGTGATAATCTCTGTGAAGGGTTGTGAATTGAGCAAGTTTTTCTTTCTTAATAAATCACCTTTCTGTTTCACAAATTATTAAGAAATTGTTATTTTATAATACATTGTTATTTTACTATTTATTTTCATTCCTAATATATATTTCTCGTCATCCATCTCTTTGCCATTCAGCTTTAGCAGAGTTTGACTACTCAATGAAAATTATTGAAATGTGTGCAAAAGGCTTGGGTGAGTGCGATGGATGGGGGGAGTGGGTTGTTTTATTTTGCTCCATGGTAATGTATGAGAAGTGCTACTGCACTACTCTAGTTCTGGTTCATGCAGACACTGGTATTTTTACAGTTTTCTTCCAAATAATGCTGAAGGCGCCAATTAATGAAGAATCTACCGACCGGGAAAAACAAATCTTCCATGGCCTCCATGACTTGTCGCACCATTTAAAGTCACCATGATGTGTGTGTGCATGTGTGTATGCATGCACGGACGGACACACACACACACACACGCACGCACGTCTGTGCATCAGTCTCAGCCTGCAGGCAGTACCATTGGCTGAGTGAGCAGCCTGAATAACATGGAGGGAGACGAGAGAGGAGAAGACAAGAGAACCCCCTCCTCTTTTCTACCAGAAACATTTTTTAAACATCCCCTCACTCAGGCTTGCCTATAATTCATCCCATCCCCTCCAAGGTAGTTCAGACTATATTTAGGAGGCAACCTCAGCCTTCCCTATTCTGAGTCTGCCTCTGCAATGAGGCCATGGCTGCCAGACCAGCAGGGTGTGTGCTGCCCCCTGGAGGACACACTGTGCTGCTTCGAAATCCTTAAGTAGACACACTTCTTTTATAGACAACCAGACATAGGAAAAGCAAACAAAGACATTGTCAAAGACTCACATCTGGCGTTTGATGTATTCTTTAAGAAGCTTTTCATCCACTGTGTACATCTGGACTTTGCTGCCGTCATCGTAGTAGTAGACCATGTTACTGCCAAACTCAGTGACTTGACCGGTGGAGCCGTCAGATGACTGAGAATCTCTGTAACTCTGAGAGAACTCATAGCGACCTGAGGAACATGACACTGATGTTGGAGTTGTTCTCTGTTGACATATTTCATATTCCAGAAATATCGTTCAAACCCCATGACTACTTAAAAAAAGAAAGAAAGATGGTGACTTCTTTTAAAAGGTCAAACAAATTTTCAGAGAAACAAACGTGCCTCGTCCGCGACCTCTCCCTCGCCCACGACCTTTTCCTCTGCCTCGTATTCCGCCACGGATGCTGCCATTGTCACTTCTGACGCTGGAGGAATCATCCCCATAGTCCCGTGGCTCTCGTCTCCAACCTGTGGACAAGTAGTCACATCTCAGACTGTACAATGCCTTTATGTATTGTTACTAGTCCATCCATCTGAAAACCTTCAGTGATCTTCTGAAGGTGAAAAACCTGGTCTGAGTTGGGGTATTGTTTCTTTGTAATTTTGGGTGTTATTTCTGATATTTCTACTTCAAGTTAAATTTCATCATGATTAAAATATTTGAATCCAGGTGAATACAATACAATACTGTTGTCTGTCATGCATTCAAATGTTAGTGTTCAAGACCTGCAGACATTAGACAGGTTAATGAGAACCTCCTTTCCACCAGTTCAAAGTGTGCTCGTGTTCTCTGTGGTTTCTTGTTCAAAGCACAAGTTTGCTTCTCCAGAGTCACTGTGGATCCAAATCATTGTACGGGCAGAATACTGCTCCATCTCAGATATGAAGTAATGCCTCTGCTCTGTAACCACTTTTTATAGGTTGAGAACAAGTTCTGTGTTCTGTGTATCTGTTGATATGCAAGGAATTGATTCACTCTCTGGGCTATGAAAGTGTCCTTGGTCCTTCCTAGGTGGAAAAGAAGTCGAGGAGGAGGGTGGTGAGGACGTATCGGGGCAGCAGAGAGCAAACAGCCAAACCAAACTGAAAAACGAGCTGCTGGACACTTACTCCTGCTGCTATCATGTGCCCTGCTATTATGGAGCGTGTGATTGGGCGACATCGGGTCAGGTGAGTCGCTGTTGGGCTCTGTGTCCGAACGTGTCGGGACCCCGTCGGGCGCCTTGTCACCGTCATCCCGGGACGCTTCCTCCAGTGGCAGAGAAACCCACTTACGTTTGTTACCTAGCAATGATCGCAAACCGAAAACACAGCTTGAGGAGTTGCGATAATTACGAGCAAAAACCTGGTTCAATTGGGAGGGGAATAAACTTTTTTTTTTTAAAAATGCATGAATAAATGGAAGCTAAAATCTGACAGGTGTATTTTAGTTTAATCAAACACTTAAAAGTGATTATCAGAATAGTTCCCACTTGGAAAACTATTGGAAACTATTTCAACAGAAACATTTTCACAGCAACAAAAACAAATACTTCTAAATGTTTATCTGTATAAATATGTGCACAACAAACTAGTTATAACACCGTGACGTACAAATTGGTCCACACATTAGTGTGTAATTCACATTACACTGGTGACCTTTCATATACTCTGAACCGGTGATCATTTTCCCTTCAGAGAAATGTGTTGAGATCACAGACCACTGATGGTATTCAGGAATATCTGTCAAAAGTCTTCTTTTCTGAGTTTCTTCTATTTTCTGTGTAGATCTATCTCATGACTGTTCGTCATATCTGTGATGTAGGGCATTACCATTCAAACAAAAAGGTCATTTTCATATTTTGAAATAATTCAAAGCTCTCAGTGGGGTCTAGTACTTTTCAAGTCAAATTGACATTTGTTTGAATTGGGTGACGGATTCGGTTATTTCATTCTGGAACAAAACACAGGGAATTCTGCAGGCTGGTGATGAGATGTGTTACTATCCGCCAATGTGTGGTAACGGTTATTGGAATGAATCAGTTCTTTGCTCTCAGTGAAAGAACATGCAACAATCAGCACCAATCATCAACAGTAATCAGTGTAGTCATTGACATGCTTCCTGGGTGGGTGGTGCATCGTGCATCTACTAATTCGGTTAATTATACTTTATATACACACACAATCATCCAAAAATAAGCAGCCTTTCTTCAAAGACAAATCAAAGAGGAAGTTGAACGTGCTTTACAGAATGAGTAAAAGATCCTCACCCCCACCACCTCTTTTCTTCGGGCTTGCGCTCTTAGTGTCCTGTCCAGCTTTGGACTCTCCATCCTTGGGCGACTCTCCAGGTGAGTCAAGCTGAGCTTCCTGGTTCTCTTTACTCTCACCACCATCATGGCTGCTCTCTGATTTCCTCTCCATTCGCTCTCTCCTCTTGTCCTTCTCTCGGCGGGAGGCAGGAGGCTTTTTACCATTGTTGTTAAGCACATTTTGTTGTTGCTGGAAGAAAAACATTTCGTTTTTAATCAGCCCGTGACAATCCACCCTGTCCACGACAGTAAGCAAATGATCTTGACTGTATTATTTTATTGTTTATCTTGATCTTACATAAATCCTACTCATTTAAGGAGCTTACATGCAGTCAAAATATCATGTGGATATAGGGCTGGTTATACTGTGTTCCATTCTAATATAATTATTAGAATGGTGTGATATTTCTTCTTACTATCAATTTTGAATTTCTCTTGAGAGATCCATACAAGTCCGTCTATCTATCTGACTGAGGAACATTCATTTGTTGATTCAACACCACAAGTACAGTGGAGGCATTATCCTGTTATAGCAGAAATTAAGGAGATTCCATGAATCATAATATTTTTTAAGGTTCTATAGCCTGATGAAATCTGACAAAGCTACCAGATATATCAATAACTTAGATGTTTTTAGTGCTCCACCTAGTGATCAGAAAGCAGAAAAGCTTCTTGTGTCAAATCATTAAAACAGTCAGAATTTTTGTTTGGAGTTTTGTTTCTCACACACTCACACACACACACACACACACACACACACACACACACTACCTCTTTGGCCAGTTCCCCAGGTGTAGGCCAGTTTGTGATATCGCTGAAATCACCAGACTGCAAAGAAAAAAAGAGAGTTCCATTAATGAGAGCTACTGATCATTTGGGCATTCATAGCTTGATTACTGCCTTTGAATGATTCATTGTTTGAGTGGTAGGTCCAGTCATAGTCCTCCCCCTGGTAGAAACCAGAGGGAGGACAGGCAGGTCAATGCTCCATCTGCGGGGGAGAAACTGTAAACGATGACAACAAACAGGCTAAGTTACTTTTTGCTGTTATTTGTAAGAACTGGCCAATACCACACTGAGCTACACTTTAAAATAACTACTCTGTCATCATCTACTACTTAAATACACTAGAGGTGATAGTTTTTAATTTTATTGAGCTTTTTTGCTTCGAAATCAGGGCAGCCAGCCCAATACTATGTGAGCACTGTCACCTTTAACATGTGACTTTGACAATGTGAACAGCTTGCATTCTGGGAAGTAAAGATCTATGTGGGAAGGTCAAAACCTGTCAGGTACTGCTTGAACTAAACATAACGTGAAAAACAAACAAACAAAAAAAAAGATGGGCTCCCCACCCACTGCCCATGAACTGCAGTACAGATCCACTGACTGGATGTCAGTCTGCGATGTCAAACTCTTCACTGCGTTTTTCACATCTATTCCTCTTTTATACTGTTCCTCCCAATGATTAACTGAAGTGACTGCGGTGGAAAAAACTGGTCAGGAAAGCAAATAAAAGCAGCTTAAAGCAGGAGAGCATTTGGCAATGGCAGATGTTGATATTCCCATCCTGCATGTCAGCATCAGGCGTAAGAGAAGCGATATGAGAAGAGAAATTCATAGATATTGACGCATATACACATCCAATTTAAGAGCAACACATATCAAAATTGTATTAATTTGTGGAATTATGAAGAAAACTAGACTAAATACTACACAAAATACTTGAGTATTTTGATCTCTAAATTTCAAACAGAGTAGCAGTTTGAATATGAAAATAAACCACTAATTACCTTGCTGGATTTTCTCGTTCTGGGCTTGCTGGCACGGACAACCTTCAGAGCATTTTGTTGATCTGCAGATACACAATCAATAGATGACATCATCATATAGAGCAGAGTAAGTCTGGATCCTAATGGGTTTATGCCTGGCAGGTTGCTCCACACTGGAGTTAAATGTTATCTACTTTTGCAAGCGGTGCTGTGTTTGTGGAGCATTGGGTGCTTCTGTCTGTGCAGAAAGAATAAATATCCTCGCCCCCGGGGATTGAGTCACTGAACGGGTTGAGGGTGTTTTGTGTACAACCAGCGGCGGTATGTGGATGCGTCCCCGCAGGCAGCTAAAGCCTGGGAGTGGCCCAATGTAGCCTGACAGTCCCTATCACTCGGCAGAGGATGGTCGGCTTGATAAGAGACACAGGGCCAAGGCTTCCACGAGAGTGGGTGTATGCCTGACTGATCCTGCAGGCTTCCACCCAACCAAGCTGGTTGTACAGTAACTGTAAAATGATGCCTGTGCCTCTTGCTAGAGCTGTGTAATTCAAATATAGCTCTGGTCGCTCTGTGCTCTTCGACACACATTCACAGCTCAAACTCAGTTGACATTCTGAACTCAGCAAAGCTGCTTTTTTCCCCAGGACCAAAATGTCACAGACAAAACTACTATAATGTATAACAGTAAGTCTTATCACTGCAATCAATCTCTTGTCTTGCAGCAATGCCAAAGCCAATCAAAGAAAAAAAATCTTGAATAACTGTTCATATATGAGTAACACTTTGTTTTGAGGTCAATGTTTATATTTATGTTTTTTTTAATATATTTTAAACTTTATAGACTTGGAAAATGGTGTTTTCTTCCAATATACATATCAATTTGTGTAAAAGATCCACCAAAAGCAAATGGCCAAACAATAGCACAGACTCGCCAGTAAGTCTGAGAAACTGGACAGTAAATAAAGAAACAAGAGACTATGACGCCCTGACATGAAGTCCCTGGTGAGTTCCACATGCAGATGTAAACCTCTGGGCTAAAACTTAGTTGTGTGTATTGCCCTTTTATCATAACATGGTCAATAAAAATCCGTTCTTGCCTAGGTCCTATTTGATAAACAACACATTACATGGTGTTCTGCAAACAATGACAGTCCCAGTGCTATTACAGCAGTGCTATTTGTACGAGTCATTGCAACGGACTAAAATAAGTGCTACAAAAACAAAAATTGTAAAAATAATTTATATTGACAGCTAATGCTGCACGCCGCTATCTTGGATTCTGAGTGGGGGGGTCCTCTGAATTTGATCAAAGCTCACTACAGTATGACATTGGGAGGCTGTTCAACTGACAAACGTCCCATTGTAGGCTTGGAAACCAACTGGAACTAAGACTCAAACTGCAAATGGAACACACCATAAACCACAACCACCAAGTCCGAAATTTCCCATCACACCGCTTAAGACTTTCTATCTATCTAACGAACACTTCTCTTGTAAAAAAAACAGCAGAACATATTTCTGAATGTGATGTGAGAAGTACAAGTGGCGTCAGATACTTCGTTCCTATGTTCTAGACATCATTGAGTTGCACTAAATAGAGCTCATCAGTACGAAGCTAGCTCCTTGACTCATCTGTTCTCCATAATAATAAAACATCCACCCACATATTAGTGGATGTTGTGTGTTCCCACCTTCAGTTTGGAAGACAAGACAAGCAGATATTTTGTGGCGACACAAAATGCCTAAAAAGAATTTATCAATTTATATATATGCGTATAAAATACTATTAAAGACTGAATAAATATGATATATTCCATGGTACCCTCCCCCAACACACACACACACACTCTCTTATCAATTTCTTTACAAAACATCATTCGAATTTGAGTACGCGCTCTGTCATTTATACAACGAATGATAAAACTACGCAGCTCAAAACCCAGTCATCCTTTTTACAGTCGCAGTCTGTAGTCTGCACTTTCACACCTGTCCAACCACCTTGCTCGCATACTTTCACTCCTGACAGTGGAGCTCTGGCTGGTGGGAGGAACTGCAGGCAGCCAGGCCATTGGACGTGCTCAACGTGTCTTTGCAGCAGCAGTTAGCCTTTAGCTTTTTACACTCCAACATTAACATCAGCCTGTTTATTAAGAAAATACTGGATTTCCCTTGTGGTTCGTCACTAGCCCGTGACACTGTGTTTTCCAATAAGGGGTAAATCAGTAGGTGTGGTAACAGCTAGTGGCTAGTTTTCAGGCTAAAGAAGTAGCAGTTGTCAGCAATCAACACGTGGTGCTGTGGAGCAATCCGAGCACAGGGGGGGATGGGGCAAAACTGCCACCATCTACACCTCTTCACTGTGCTGACATTCACATTCATGCACTTCATTCATGTCTAAAAAGCCCATATGAGTCATGACACACACATGTAAGCGGGCTATGCTGCAGAGACGCTGTCAAACTGCAGCAAAACATGTGCAAACGCTGCTGGGAGAGGTTTAGTAACTCAATTTAAAAAATAAATCCTCACCTTTCTCTTGGGAGCTGGAGTTGATATTGTTAACGGAGACTCTGCCCGTTGTCCTCCTCGTCCACGGGTTGACTTTAGGTGGCGGAGCTTCAACAACTTTCCCCTTCACTGTCTCAACCGCCGAGTCAGCGTTGTTGCTTTGGTCGTTTTCTTTATCGTTTTCGTTGCAACTTGTATGCATGTCCGTCGGGCTCTTGGCTTCCTCTGAGTTTTGGCCATCTTTTACTGGCTTTTCGGAGCCGTTCTGTCCCTCTTCGCCTTGTTCACTGGGGGATTTCTCCTCGGGCTTGGTTTGGTTGTTCTGCGCCCCACTGGAGCTGGCTGCTGTCAAAACTGAGTCAAACTGGCTACACTCGACCTCGGTAGACATCCTGCTAGCTTCCGAACAACGCACACTGTTAAATCCAGTGTGACTTTTTGGTCCTTGCTTTCTTATCCCAGAGAAAAGACGTGAAACCCTCAGTGAGTAACCACATCCACCACTTCGAGGTAAACAACTTCTGGGCTGGACCTCGCTAGCCAGCTAGCCCAAGTAGCTCCTGCAGCTAACCGTTAGCTAGCTAGCGACCGTGATGAAGTCAGCGAGCTAAATGTTGACGTTTCCCGCAGCTGTTCGACGGTTTCATGACAACAAGTAGTTACCTCCGACTGTGTAGGCAGTCACCATGTAGACAACACGCACTAATCGAGTTCACTGGCGAGTTTTGCGAACTTTTTGTAAAACTACACCGACCTCCCCTGACTGTTGGCTTCAATTCCGAATCCACGCTACCAACCAGCGCTCGTGCAGCCAGCCCACTGCTGTGTGGCTGTAAACACGGACTCGGCTGCCCCCTGTGGAAATTCGATGGAACCGCAAGACAAATACTTAATTTCAAGAGATTTTAAAGGGATCCGAATGAATATATACTTGACTGATACATCCGATCCAGTAGGACTGCTTTGATATGAAAGAGTTGTTATATTAATTTAATACTTCGTATTGACTCTGCAGTGGTGAATATCAAATTAAGGAGTGTTGCTAATATTTTGCTTACTTTATTTACATTCTTTACATTCTGTACATGCCCGGGATACACCGATTATGCACAATATAATGCACTCTAGTAACACAACCACCGAAGTAAGCTGGTGGCAGTAGGACCTTTCTGAAACACATTTTACAGGTGGGACACATGAGTAAGTCACAATAAAATGTATGACATTTAAGAGATGATTTCAAAAGATATCACCAAATGAATATATTTTGAATTAGTTTTCTCAGCAGTCAAAAGTACTACTGTGACTCTAAGTTATGAATATGCATATACATGTCTATCTTATGTATTTGCTGAGTTGGGCAAGTACTGTATAGTGCACAGAATGCAATGTAAACATGTTTGCATACTTAAATATAATACATCAGACAATTGCTTTTTGTAAAATTGCCAACTATGTATACAAATGTGAAAAATGTATACACAAGTAACACATGAACTGGATCATGAACTGGCATCATACAAATAAAATCTGAAATGACTTGACATTGTGTGTGTGTTCTGTAGACCCATTCATGCCATATTTTACAACAATGAAAAAAAAAAGAAACTGAAACATACACGCCGTATTAAATGATACGACACAGTGTGACCCATTCTGGGTCACATTGATGACAAGAGCAACATTTATTTGCATGTTTTTTGTGTGCCGTGTCGTGCCCACAGGCAACTTTTTTTTTTTTTACATTAAACCTATTTTCAGCCCCGTTTAATAACAGCACTGGCTTTGATCTCCGTTTGCTGCTGTATTACGGAGTTCTGTAGGATCTTTTAAACGAGCACAGTTTAGGACCAAACCAGAAAACGTGGAGAATTTAGTGGGACCCTTATAATAACTGTACTTGTTAAACTAGCAATCCCAAAACATTTTTAAATGGTAGAGAATACAAGATTGTATGCTGCAGTGGAAGTATGAGTCACATAAAAAGGATAGGAGTCAATGTTCCACTTTTTAATTTGTATCTTAATTTATGTAATTATTTAGCCAAAATGAAGCCCAAATCACAGATTTTTATTAAAACCCTAATTACAGAATATGAACAACAATCCAGCATAAAACAAGAATCTCACATTGTCGGTGGTAATTCTAAATTCATGATAGTTTCCAGGAGTCTGCTCACTAACATACAAAGTGGCAAAGGTGACCGATCAGTCGCCGTTTGATCTGCCAGCTGAACTAGAGAGAGATGAACGGGACAAACGCAGAGAGCAATGAGGTCAAAAGAGGCGCAAAGAAACATTTCATTACTGGTGCAGACGATCCAGTTACTGGTCGAGTGTAAATGTACGGATGTTCCTGGATAAATATGAGAGAAACATATTGTCATTTTTCCTTCATCAACAAGAACATTTTCAGCTCATCAGTAGTGTTGTACCTGAGGAGGGCAGATGAGCTTTATGGGCTCAGAAAATGTCTTTAGATGCTCCTTTCGACCTTCAGGTTGGAACTATGTAGAAAAATCAGACCAGCACATATTTTCATTTCCCGTTTATAAAATCATAAGTTCTCTCAGAAGTCTATCTTTTCATTTCAATAATGTCATCTAATTCTTTACACAGTTGAAACAGACATATGTTTTAATATGATAGTCAATTATAATCACTGCGTCTTGTATTTCATGGGGTTTAAAACTTAGCCAACATTAGCAATGTTTTGCCCAGAATGCAGCTTCATTTTAAATGTCCCAACACTAAAATATTACCATGTTGTTCCACAGTCCCTTTGCCAACTCCTCGTGTCCCTTTACCGTGAAGTGAAAACAGTCTGCTGTGAAGAAACTCAAGTCGATCGAACCGTTCTGAGGGCAAAACCAAAACAACTGTATTAACACCTAAACACACAAACACACAAATGTCCAAAAGTGATGGGCGTACAACTGTGTGTACACATGGACATGTGTTCATTTCAGGATTAACAAACAGGGTTTTCACCAAATATGGTTTTGCAACGGGCACCCCACCACCACAGTGTCACCAGCACTACACCAAGAACAGACATCACGTGTGTGCAGACAGCCCAGAAGCTGAGAACTTCTAGGGCTCAAGAAACAGACCTTCTGGAGCATGGGCCACAGTCACCACAGGGATCCTGCTTTTACCTTTGCTGGCCTTTCTGCCTAATATCGCTCCCAGGAAGGGTCGCTGTTAACATTCATGACATTTCACAATTGCTGCTGGTTTATATTGGCAGGTGTGTGTGACTGCGAGGCAGAGAGACTTACAGCCAGTCTCGGTGGTTTTGCGTTCTCTAAATACGGTTGTAGAACAACAGCGAAATCCTTTTTGAAGAAACGGTCGCTTTGAAGAAGCCGCTCTAATTTTCTCTGTAAGTCATAAATCAACTGTGTGAACAAAGCAGCCTTACAAGAGCCCAACAGTATGAATGAGGTATCACGTTGGCAGTAAAAAAAACAAAAACAAAAACAGCTACTATCTCACGCTTACCTGGAATTCATAGTTTTTCTCTATCAGTTCATTCAGTTCAGTGGACTTTTCTTCAGGTTGAATAAGGCAAGAGCAGAAATACCTGTGATTAGATTATTGGGTTAACAAATAATTGGAGTTGGATTATCATATGTATGATTTATATCTTAAAAGATGCTCCACAGCACAAGGTAGACAGATAAATGAAGAGAAGTCTCTCTTTCATGTAGTCGAGCCTGTTGCCGTATAAGAGGTCAGAAGTGACACGTTAAAATAAGACGTGTAAAAATAGTTAGGTAACTTTTGAAGCTGACAGCCAAGAGTTGGTCTCTGAACTTCTCTGAGAGGCTTCATGGGGAGGATCTGCACCACGTTCACAATGGTCCTGGGAATCTGAAACACCATTTATCATTATTATTTTTTTTATTATTATTACAATGATTGTTTGACAGTTAGTAAAAAGCATGAGGGGTTGGTGAAATGTTTTAAATGCACAAAAGGCTCAAATCACAGAAAAACATTGCATTCATGTTTCACAGTCTTTATTTGTTAACAAGAATTTATTTCAGTTTTTTTAGTTTAATATGTTTTTCAGTCTCACCTCCTTCATCATCATGTCAAGAGCTTCTGTCATGTAGTGGATGAAACTTTCAGGAGAGAAGAGAGTCTGTGGAGAGTTTACTTAAATTCAATGATTCTCTATATTGACTATTTTCTGCACTAAATCGAGAAGAGAATATTGAAAGAATTCGCATTATAGTTAAATTATAGTTTATGTAGTTAGTTATATGGTTATATAGTTCATATAGTTAGATGCAAATTTCTCCACTGTGAGACAAATAAAGGTTTATCTTTTATCTTTATCTTATTATATGTAAAGATTGTCCACCCCAATGTTTGGCTGCACACTCTGAGAGTTTGATTTAGTCACCAGCCTACACACTAGAACTTAAACTTAGTTTCTTCTTGAAAAAAAAAAATGGTGTTGAAGAATACATTCTGTTTTTATAGGAAAATAAAAGCCTACAAACCTTGTTCTTACAATAATCACAGATGTCGTTCATGCCAATCAGTAATGTCACCACCTTCCAGTCCTTGTGGAAGTTCAGACCCTAAGACAGAAGGTGTTGGTTGACTCCATACAAAGAAAATTAACATGATCCTGTTTGTTTGGTGATCAGAAGGTTGACTTACTGGATAGGACTTGAATGTGTCTATCATGTGTCTTACTTGATCTGAGACATTCCTGTCGGGGGACAGACAATACAGTGTTCAGATGCACTGACACTGACAATATACTGTATGTATATAGTATGGATACAAGTACAAGGTATGTCCCACCTAAAGATAAGATAGAGAGACAGAAGAAGAACTCACATTGTGTTGTGACCGGTGCCTGCAAAGTTGAAGCCAGTCTCATTGACGGTTGTCGGGTGACCATGGAACGTCATTGCAGGTGATGGACCCAGCAGATTGGGATTAAAAAGTTTAAAAATATCTGGATGACAAAAAAGGTCAAACATCAAAATAGCTTCAGGAATAAATTGAATAAATGTGATGGGTTGAAAGGTTGAATATATTCACTGGACGTGTCACTTTAGTCAAATGACTTCATGGCCACCCAAGAGAGAACAACTAAGTCAGGACTCCAAAACCAATTGATAAAAACAAAGCTTTGATTTCAGATTTTGATTGATTGATTTCGGTAACAATGTCAATAATACCCAAAAAAGAACAAAATACTGATATTGCATA